>KL269725.1:0-16233 GCA_000699545.1 Podiceps cristatus | reverse complement strand
GGGGGGGGGAGTAATTATCCCCTGATCATGTTTGGTAGGACTCCAGAGTACATTCCCATTACCAAACCAGCAACAACTCATTTTTAATTCATTGCAGCTACGTCTCCTTACAGTTACAGACTCATGACTCCTGTGGGTCCACTAAACTAATTCTTTGCATGCTTACCTAGACACAAAAGATTATTCTACAGTCTTCTCCCTCGTGTCAATACACAACAGTCTACAATATTTTAAGACTTAAAATCTTCAATAAAACATGCAATAGTTTTGTATAAGGAAAACATATAATGAAATTTAAAAAAGCTTTTCTTAACTCTGAAAAAGGGAACTGCAACCTAGGGTTTAGATTTCACTTAAATGAACAAAAATGTCAAATATTAAAGTCATATCAATTTGCAGTAAGATTATATGCTCTTAGCATTAATAACCTCCACTGCCATAAAATGACATTATCAGAAGCTTGTATGATTACATGGATTTTTCCTATTACCTGTTCCCAGTGCTGTTTTTGCTTATCTATGGCAAGTTGCATCTTCAAAAAGAATTTTTATTTATCTTTGCAAAGCTGTCTATGGGTCAGGTCTTCAATTAGTATATAGTGCTGTAGCTGAATAAAAGTCAACGAAGATATGACAATTTATGCTAAGTGGAGATATGGTTGGCTTATGTCATTATTCTTAGTAAAAATAGCTGTGAAATTTATGTCACTACAAAACTTGAATATTCAGAAAAACCACAACAAACCTTACTCTAACACAGTAAAGTGATCTACATTTAATTCAGTTTCTGTAGGGAGGTATGCTAGATGTTTTTACCTTTCCATTACAGATTGCTACAACAAGTGAAAATACTGCTCTTGCACAGCCCTGTATTTTTTTTTTTTTTGTGAAGGAATATCAAGACACAACTATAGCCCTTCAAACTAAGCTTTTGGTTCTCTTTTAGGAATAAGCTCTCAAGTCATTAACAACTACGCCAAGACCTTGCAAACTGCTCCATTCAATCAACAGTGCTCTATTGCTTTTTATGGGAAGCACGCACAGTCAAGATAAGCAGCCAGCAAGTGCATACAAGGTAAACTCCAGCTTTCACTTAAGCAAAGAGCCTAATGGTTATTCATCTGCCAGAGTCATGGAAAATGGCAATACCTGTATTCAATTAAAAATCAGATTTCTAAAGTGTATGATTAAAAACCCAAACAATTAAAGGTACTACACTGGGCTACTTACAAGATTCCAATGATTACCTGAGACCGGGCAGTTGCAAGAAAGATAAAAATGAAGTTAAGTGCCAAGTGCATGACTCCATGTCAGGTCCTAAGCTAAAAAGAAACTTTTAAATTTCATTTCCAGAGTTTGGATCTGGACCTGAACCAAGGTTATATTTGACGTTATATTTATCTGAGTGTATGTTCAGTAAGTAACTGGACCATCTGAAGGAAACAAGTCTAATGTAAAGCACAATTTATCAGAGTGTTTCCTCAACAAATAGAAATATTTCAGAAATAACAACTACATTTCTTTTGAGCAGATGACTGCGCTATGCTTATTTGATGAGTACCTGCAACAGTTAATACGTGAGCTCAAGATCAGAAATAAATCTCTGCATGCCCAGAGTAAACATGTTTGGAGGGCCTCATTAGACACTTTGACACAACAATTTTAAGTAGTCTCAAGTTCCTCACAGACGTCAGCATTTAAGTGATAGCTGCGTCTCTTGCTCGTGTGCACACTCTCTCTCTCTCTCGACAGCAGCCTAACTATTTTTAGCCTTTAAAATATACGGGTCTATGCTTTTACCCTTTGTGGAATATGATATTAATTGCACCCTACATTTAGAACAACATAAACTAAGACATTAAAGGAGACAATCATCATCACTTTGTTTACTACTCCTGCTCTTAAGGAACAGCATCCGAAATGCCACTTTCCTGGCAGTAAGCAAGAATTACACAATATCATATCAGGCATCATGAATACGTGTAACAAGAACTAAACAGAAGAGGCCACTACACCTCTTCTATTTGGAGCTATGCCCACTAAAAACGCAATCAATCATTATCTATTTGTGCACTGACAGCATGTTTCATATGCTTTAAGCCTTTAATAGGCACTATCCAGAAAGAACAAAGTGACCATTTAAATCGAAGTAGCTATTGCTAAATGCTACTGAAAGAAGGCTCTGCTTACCTTTCAGAAGTATCAACTTGCTGGAAAAAACAAATTGCAAAAATATGCCTTATAAGAACTTTCATATGGTGCTGGCAAGAAACTCATTAAAGCCTTTCAGTACTTTATTTTCTACATTCATGTCAACAATTATAGGAAAAAATTGAGAAGGTGCAAGAATCTAAAACCTCACTCAAATGTATAAGCATCTCGATTTCCCAGGGAACAAAAAAAGAAAACTGCTACCAGAAAGTCTACTACACTTTACTGCCAGAATTAGTCTTCATGTCACGCAAGCGTTGGCTCTGGCATAAGTGCCCAAATGTCAGATCAGCCACTTCTGCGCAGACAGAGCATCAGGTAACATACCAGTAAAAAAAGTCATACTAAGAAATAATCTGACCTTGTGTTCCAAAAAAGAATCAAATAATGTTTTCTGGAGCGGGCCTTACTATAGGAATTCTGCAATTTAAATAGGGCAGCTGGCAGAACTTCTTGGTCCCTGTTCTAAAGAATTTCCAGAGTTGTTTGTGCAATCTTAGCTTTTAGAAAAATGACAAAAATAGTGGCAATCAGCAGCAAAATCCTCAAAGCCCGCAGAAGAACTTTTCTTACACTCCATGCCAGGTTATTCTAGGCCTTTTCCAAGCAAGACATGAAAGTTTTTGCTCTGTGCAATTCCACCTTGCCCTCCCCCACAAGTTCTTTCTTGTGCTTTGTCTCTCAAAATCAAGTTTATGCAAGACAAGGCATCTCTGTAGCTGAGTAATCACCTGCGAATCAGGGCACATCAGCAGCAGCAATGCATACCCAGACCCGTTAGTCACTATCCCAGCAGAAGGCACCTCCCGTGCAGTGTGTGGAAGAGAGCTTAAAAGTATTATTAATATTCTATTACAGGTATCTTATAAATGGATGTGTGACTCAAATAACAAAAACTTATGACAAAAAAAAAAAAAAGTGTTAAACACACATCTTTTAGTATGCATACTTTGCTTCATTTGTCCTCCCAGAACCCAGACCAATACCGAGGAGATCGATGGGCTGCTGTCTGCTCCAGCAGCGTAACCGCTATTCAGCTTCCCATCTCATGTGTGAAGACACACAGAAACAATAAGTGTTATACTCTATATCCAGAGCCTCCACAGAGCTGTGAAACAATAGCTGTATCCGAGTGCTGCCCAAACAGGAATCTTAGTAATCAGCTCAGTGAAAAGTCCTTTATTAATGACAACTGCAGAAAGTCAGAACCTGAAGTGCATAGCTCACTAATTTTTCAGTTAATGCCTTTCCTTATGCAAGGTATATTCGGCAAAGCATAACGTGAATTCTTCTGGTTTATTTTACTTCTTCAAAGTGCACAGACATAAGAGAACTAAATTTTCATTTTACATCACAAACTTCTTTTCAATTTGCCTTTTGAAGTAGAAATGCAGGTTTGCACAACTCTCTCACTCCCTGTCAAGGATATTATGAAAAAGTCTGTGCTTGCCAGGCCAGTATCACAATAACTGAAAGAAAACAGCAATACAAAATAAGGATTTCTACTTAACCTGAAAATGAGGGCAAAAAAATTGCATCCGAACTCTAAAGCACAATGTTTTTCTCTTATTTCTGTACTGCATATTTTAGTTTGTAACGTCTTCATGAGATACACACTTCACTACTACATCCCACTGTCTCCCCGTCTCCAACGCACCTGGTACCAGAGCGCAGCTCACTGCCGGGGCGCAGAAAAGCACCCTTCTTCCTCTGTTCTGTACAGAGATGGCGAGCGAGGACTAAGAGAGCAGAGCAGCCCCTCCCAAGGAGCACCAGAAGGACGGAAATCCAGAAGGAAAGAGCATTCTGCAGACATGCAGTAGAAAGACGGGGGATGAACGGCAGGGTCCCACCAGCCGGCCCAGAATGCATTCCACGCTGTACCCCACCTCCCCACCAGGAAAGCACCCCGGCAGCCCAAGTACGCCAAGGGATACTTGGCCAGCCCTAACCAAATCATCAGCTCGCAGGCACCGGGAAGGGAGGAGGAGAACAGAAGTTTATGAAGAAGGTGTTTAAGAGATCTCCCAAAAGCAGCAAGGACTACTACACCTACTCTTGTATACTGCAGTTACACAGTTTTCAACTACTCTGTGACTCACTCAAAAGGCTACTACAAACTAGTACTAATGACCTTGTACAAACGTGCATCTTCTGCAGAGCACGTTGTCAAACATGCCACACAGATGCAGGAGCTTTTAGCAGACGAACATACCAGTACTGTCAAACGAGAGTGCACTGCAGTTTCAGGCATGGTTAAAGAAAAAAGCTCAGACATTTTATCTCTTCTAAGAATAAAGAAACAGTAACATTTTAACCAAAGTCAAAGGATATGCTGGTGGGTGTTTTAACTAACTTTTCCCATTCTACATACATGCTATTTACCATGAAGTTTGTTTTGCTGTTGCATATAGTGAGCTGGCAGAAGTAAATGCCAGATGCTTGGGTAACTTGATACATCACAAAAGTGACCTGCGTCAGAAGGGATATCACATTCTTACCATATACTCCTTTGTCCAGTAGAAGTAAAAATTCATCCACTGCATTTCGCATCTCAGACTCAGTAAGATCCAGCAAAGAAACAACTTTGAAATCCAGCTGCCTTAGCAAATTTGTCAATTCATAGACATCTACCATCGGAGCCTTGAGCTGGGGGTGATTCCAGTAGCTCATATTCCCTATTAGCAGGGCTACCTTGTCTGTTGCTGCAGAGACAAAGGAGTAACAAAACCACAGCACATTTATATACTCCATGGGTTCAATACCTGTACATTTAATTTCTTCTAAAGTGAAAACAGTATCCAATCTCTCTTCAGGCACAACATTTTGTACAATTTTTAGCATCATCCTCCAACAACAATACAGTTCAACTCTCTTCTTGTCCAAAACAAAACAAACAAAAACATTTCAGCATGGTCTGACAGTCAACATATCTGAACGGTGATGCATCTCAGACCAGGTAGTCTGTCAACAAGTGAGTCATTAAGGTTATCTCCCATTTCTTTCATTTTTCTGAAAGCACAGACAATTACTGGATTCCCCCATGCAAGAAGCAATTTAATAAACTTTAAAATTCTTATGGCAAGTTGCCAAAGCTATGGCCAGTATACTTTCCCAAAATCTCAAATTTTCTTACGCTTCTTAAAAAACCAAAAACACACACAAAAGACCACTTTCACATCTCCATCTCCCATGTCCCATCTCTCTAAAACACAGTACATTTAGGTGGAAGCTTTTGCAGGTCAGAAGTAAGAAGTCTTTTTTCTGTTTGTTAAGGTTTCTTTTTACTGTTGCTCTGGTTAAAAACAATTATACAAGAAATTTACAAAATTCAGGGGGAAGTCTACTGCTGTTCTCATAGTTTGAGATACATTCACCTTGATTTTAACAAAGTCTAAGTAATCCTGTCATAACTAAACAAAGCGGCAATGAAAGGGAAAAAAAGTCACAGTGACAAAAATGCTTTAGAGACCACTAGCCTGATTTTTATCCAAGAATTGCATGCTATGTTACAGAAAGGCACTTATTCAGAGCAAGGCATTTCCTCTCTGGTTTGTCACTTCTCCTCTCCAATAGGAATTATTGTCCCACAGCTTTGGTGGCAAATGAGATCAAGTCAATGCCCCAGACCTGCTTCAGAGTCAGCAACGCTGCCCAACTAGATCCAGAAGAGAATCTCTGCCCACAGCCTCCATGCCTAACATTTCACCTCCTTCAAACAAAATGTTTTCAACATTTTTGCAGCTGGAAAAATCTCTGAGGTCTTGAACAGCGTAAACTATTTTAAACAGCAGAGACTGAGTGACAGTGGCATACTATCACTGAAAAACACTCTTAAAAGTACAATTTCCTAATTAATTCAGAAAAGATGAACCAGGACTGGGGAGCACTTACATTCTCTCATACTGATGAGCCTGAAAGAGCGGTAGAATTTTGACAGAGGCCAGCAGCCTTTCCACCTGGTTTAGAATTGACAACATCCCTGACCACAGTCAAGTCTACCATGCAAATTTAAGAATGCAATTAAAACACCCCAGCAGCTCTCCGTAACACACATGCTTTCCATCTGCCCTCACGAGCTTCAGCTCAGGGCCAAAGCACCCACACGCTGCGCAGAGGAAGAGCTGAGCTTGCAGGGTCAGCACACCCTTAGCAGACAGACTACCAATCCTCTTTATCACATCACCCTAACACCACCATATCAACTGTCAAAGTACTAAAGTAATGAAGTTAACACACTGGCTAAGGTCGTGGCCGGAGGAATTTGAAACAGTAAACTGCAACAGATGAGAAGTTGTAGATGCTCCACCGAGTTGCTAAAAATACTTGTGCCCTCACCACAGTCTACTACTGAAAAGGCATGCAAGAATTATAAAGGACTATAAAAATACACATAACTCCCCCGCCGCAGCTATTTACACGCACTACCGTTATTTCACTAGCAGTAGCAGAAGAATCAATACTCAGAACAAACAAAATCTATTTCCTAGATTTGAAATACATACATTTATTACAGCTATAAAACTACTTACCAACAGGTCTGTGATTTGATTGTTCTTCTAGGTCTGCTTGAAATAGATTGAAAGAGCAGATCGTCAGTAACTACAGTCATAAATGCCAATGGCTGAAAACGAACCGCATGCTCCATACAGCCGTAGTCTATTGGTACTGCTTTACCTAGTAAGTTACTAGTTTAAGACAAAAAGAGTACTGTTTGGTTTTGTTTTAGTTGGGTTTTGGGGTGTTGTAGTGGCGCTGTGGTGGTATTGCTTACCTCTTCCAGCAAACATAGCTTAATAGGGTATGAAGAGCTAGTTCTATGAATTAAGAAATAGTAGATCTTACAGTATAATTTTGAATCTCACAAACCGCACATCAGCATTTTCAGTAACACCTGAAACAGTTCATCCTCTCCAAATGAAATGCAGACAGGCAAGATGGGGGATGCTTAGCAAGGATGACTACCTGTACATGAAAATCCCGTTATTTTGTACTTCACAGAGGGATGGCAGAGCCAATGCTCTGCCAAGAGGAACAGGTAAGCGATATGCCAAAGCAGTACACTTTGGAAAACTTGTTACGTACTTATCAGGACAGTACCACTTTAGGGACTAAAACTAAGGCTTGGCAAAAGTCAACATATCTTTGACACCTAACCCAGGAAATTATATGACCTTTGTGATCTGGGATTTTGGAAACACTGTATCAGGGATAATCCCTTATGGAACATTACTTCAGACCTAAGTTTCTATAATAAATATCAGACAGGCTTCAAATCACATTAGCTCACTACAACATGAATTTAAGAAATATACGAATTCAACATATTGTGACAGCCAGATACCTTACATCATATTTTTCAGATGATTAAGATGAAAAAGATACTAAACATACTAAATCTTAGAGTCCAAAGAAGCCACGCACAAGAAAGCTAAAGGTAATTCCTTTTGTATTTGTATAAGTATACATGCAGTATAAGAGAGAAGCTTTTTGTGATTTTACAAAGATAACGGCAATTCTGTGATTCACTATATTCAAGTTAATTTACTGGAACCAGAAAACTGTGCTGCTCTTAACATGATACCTGCCCCTATTAAATCTCCAGCTATAAATACATCCAAGTAATGTAAACTATATATTGTAACCCAGCTAGGCTTCAGTGATTTGTAACATAAAATAAAGATGCAAAATTAAAGTGTTTCAAAACTTATCACTTACCTGGTTTTTGAAGATCACTTAGATCTTCTGTGAAGACATACACCAAAAAAAATCATAGTTTAAACAAGAAGCAAAAAATACATTTCTTTATTAATAAAAATATAATTGTCATGCCATTATTCATAGAAGCCAAACATTAGAAATCAAAAATACTTTCTAAAATACTTTTGGCTTTGCATTTCTGGAAGTCTAACTTTTCATATGTTTATTTCACATGCAGAGAAGAGAAAATCCTGCATCAAAGCTCTTAGTTATGCTAGATATAGCATTATAATATAGCAGATCTCAAAACAAAGGGCATCCCACAGGCATGCAAGCAGCTTGAATGAATAAGGAACAAGATGCCAGAATCACCCATTTGAAAAATAGATGTTTGAAGAACTGCTGAAAAGGCAACATCCTGAGCAAGAAATCTTGTTTTGTAAAGTCCTCTGTATTCAGAAAGACTTTGGATACAATTTTCAAACACTCTATGCTACCACAAGTTTCACCTAATTATTCTGAGAACACTAGAAACTATGGGAAAAAAAAAATCATGTATCTGAGGCCCCGGAGGTGTGTCAGAGCAGGCCTGCTCCATGCAGAGGAGCCCTAGGCAGACATTTTATACCAGAAAAGCAGACTCATATATCCAAGTGGGAGGCTGTAGTGGCCTGAGGCAATACTACCACAGGTGTTCATGTAGATTAGTAGCAGAATGGCGTTGCATCCAAGCAAACTGTAGTTTGGGTGTAAAGCCCCACAGATAATACAGTGGTTATCTTCTGCTTCAAAGGGTAGTTAAATTACAGGTAAGTAGGAGGCTTCTGCACAGCACTCCATCGGGTAATGCAGACACCCCCAAGGCAGAAAAGATGCGAAGGCTCAAAGAGACGACCAGTCTCAGAAGCTATGCCATGGGAGAGGCTGACACCGAAACGCGTGTCACTTGTCTGTTCCAGGGAGCAACAGTACATAATCCCCTCACAATGTTAAGCCTTTAACAAAAGGGCTAAAGAGGAACCACCAGCTCTGGTTAAACTTTGAACAAGAAATGCCGCAGAGCAGTTCAATTCGAAGAAAATTTAGGATTCTATGATAAACAGGGTAGGGAGCCATTTATTGTACTTTGCAAATGTATTTGCTTTTTTCATTGTTGGTAGGTAGGCTGGGGACACACACACACATGCTGCTGTAAGCAGCTTTACATCTTTATACATGACCCCCTACAATGTAAATATTATGGACTGAGATGCTCAGTAATCAAGGGACAGTGTCACCATTAAAGGTCACAATACACTTCACTCCTCCCCATTGCAGCAATGCAAAGGAGACCAGGAATCGCCCTAACAAAGCTGCTGGAAACACCTCCTGCAGACACAGAGCTGCCAGTGGAACTAGCTCTATCCAGCTCTCTAAGGTCACCCAGGTTCCTAAACATCTTCAGCTTTTCTTGCAAGGATGTTGCCTCCTGAGCCCAGCCAAAGAAATCTCAAGATCCTTACATGTCACTAGAAACTGTAAGCATAGGACACGAAACCAGTGGGAAAAAAAAAAAAAAAATCAAACAACTTTGAATGCTACAGAAGAAGAAAGGAGCTTGTTTTTTCTCCCATGTGCTCTAGATCACGGTATCAAGGCAAAGAAGAGAGAAGCACATGCAGAAGGAATGTTGCATCACACATCAGTGTTTTAAAACAGACTGAAGGTCTCAATCCACAAATGCTTTTCAGCAACACACTCAACAATCTGTCACCCCCGTCCTTAATTTTTAAAAATTGATTTGCAACTAAAGATTTACTTTACCTTCTGAGCACTCCACTGCCATAGCTTTCCTTCCTTGTGTTTTAAGGGAGGGAAAAAATTGGAAGACAATTGCTCTCAGTTATGAGAGTTAGCACACATGGTGGAAGACAAAGGTCACTTCCAAGCTTCCCTGCAATCTTGCTCACTCTATAGCGGCATACATCAGCACTGACCACAACACTGTACAGTAATTACTACTAAAACTCAGGAATACTAGAGTACTTCTTAGGACACGAAACAACTTTTCACATGCATTATGCAATAGTACTCCTAGATACATCTGAAAGCTATACAAAACGGATCATCTTATCTTTATTTTACTACAAATACATGCACACACACTAAACTGTGTCCTATTCATTTATTCTGCTTGCTATGAATAATCTCACCTGCCCTGACTGCTGAAGGACTCAGTGTAACACAGTTCATATCAATGACAAGGGTTAAACTGGTTTTTAGTTGTCAAAAAACAGGAAGAAATCAGCTTGCAATCTGCTGACAAGCCATGTACGCGCTAGCAATATCAGAAAGTGGTAGCATTTCTATGCTGGCTACCATAAAAACCCAAATCACTTTAACTGATAAACCTCTAAAATTCCATTTGCTGCAAGCAAGCTCAGCTATTTTAACAAATGGATAAACTACAAATACGGGAGGCTTGGTTTAATACTGTGCTTGGCTTAATACTGAAATCATCAAAAATAACTTCTAACGATAGGGGAGAAATTGATAAATCAACTGACCTAAATCAAACAGAAAAAAATCCTTACCTATAACGACTTCTACCTTCTTACTGTCTTGATCTTCCCGGTCATTGGATACATGACACCAGTACGTCCCTTGATGTTCGACATCCACATAAGTTACCTACACAAGCATCATCACAGTCATCCCAGACCCCAAGAGAATATCTGTATCAGTTTCATTTAAGCCCACAAACAAGAAAGAATAAAAACTAAAAGCAAAGCCTGAACAAATCCAAAAGCTCATTCTTCAGTAACCTGGGCAGCATTTGTGTTCTAGGAATGCTTTCAAGAATTGAGAAAGAATGCAAATCCACCTCACAGACTTGAGCTGTATTAAGCACTGAATGCAACAGCTCCTACAAATCAGAGTGCTCAGCACTGCAGGACAGACAGAGCAGCTTTCACTTTTACTGGTACTTAATCTTTGTTCTGTCGATATGTCACGCCAATCCAAAATACACTATAGCCTTCTACTCCATGACTACAACCTGAAACATGTTCAGGATTAAAATTATGCACCCGAGAGCCTCAGAACAGCATGGGCAAGTGAGAAGCAGAAACAGGAGAGCAACTTGGAGTGTGGACTTCCTTAAGAGGTTATCAAGGCTACGAAGAAGTTATTTTCTTCAAGCAAACTTTACGTGGTAAGTTAAAGGTGGTTACACACTAGTCCCCCAAGGCTGGCACTTTGCCGTAACTTACCATGTAGACATTTTTGCTCCCATTTGCCAAGGGAAATCCATTTCTGAACCACTGGTAATGAGGAATTGGGTTTCCAACAGCTCCACATTCTAGTACCAAAGCATCCCCCACTGTCAGGTTTTGTGGCTGAGGCTGAATACAAATGCGCAGCTTAGTTTCGGGCAAACCAATTAAGCTCCCTTATAAAAAGAAAAAAGAGAGAAAAAAAGGACAGAAAGGTGAGATAATCTAACCGCATAAGGACTAATAAGAATCAACAATGTATCGCCACATCTTCCTGTAACTACAGCAGGCTGTTTTAATAGCAACAAAATCAGCTAAAGAGTATGCTAAAAATGTGTAGCAACATCTTTCCATTTCTTCACTTGAAAAGTGAGACAGGAGAGTACATTAAATATACCTCAGAAGTAAAATAAATAAATAAAAGCAAAGCCTTCTTTGCATTATTGCTTCCTGCCCTTGGATCACAAAGGCTCCAGAGAAAGGAGTAAGCACAAAGAATAGTGGCTACTGAACGATGGACCGAGGATCCAACTTGTGTGCAAGCGTGTACACAGGAATAAGAATTTAAAACTTGAAATCAGTTAATTTTAGCATATCCCTATTCTTCTCATTCTAAACTAAGCATCAAATCTTTTGGTAAATATACTAAAAAAGCCCAAAGCTAAAAATGCTTAACAAACATCGGCCACTGACATGTCCCCATATGGAAATGTCTTTGGGAAAGAAACCCTGAATGCATTAAAGACTTATCCCACTGATGTAATGTCTGCTTCTATAAATAATAAAGTTTATTGAAACAAAGTGTTGAAATTAATTTTTAAAACATCCACTACACACACACACACGAGTACTCAGCTGAAAGTTTTCTGATCTCTGCATACTGAACAGTCAGATTAACTGACACACGCTGCGGCAAGCCCAGACCTACTTGGAAAGGTCACACCAGTGATCTTTTATCCCAGCTGCAAAGTCACTCATCTTTACTTTTAGACTATGTATGTAGACACGTTTTGTCATCAGAACTATTCATGACTGATGAGGTGATGACATTTTCCTTTGCATAGTAAAATAAAGGGAGGCAGTGATACAGGTATCTGTTCTCTAGTGTCTGAGCTTCTCAGCACATTATAAACTTGTATCTCAGAGATTTTACAAACAGATGATTTTTTTGCCTGAGTCTTCACTGGTAAGAGCTCTAGCAACACTGTCCAAGTCATAGAAGGCAAGAGCAGGGACTGGGAGAATGAAGAACCACCCACTGTAGAAGAATGGGTTCAAGACCATCTAAGGAACCTGAAGCTGCAGAAGTCCACAGGGCCTGATGAGTACTGTCAGCGTCATCTAGTTCAAGTGCAACACCGCTATTCCCAGGTCAAATGTTAGAGGAGACAGAGAGCATTCATTCAGAGCAAGCACTACATACCCTGATAGGTTTGTTCATAAAGATCCTAAGAGGGAAAACTATAGGAGGGAGCAATCCATCCCATCCCTCATCCTTCTTGCCATCACAAGACCTAAACACACCAAAATCCACTTCGACTGTGGTTCCTTGTTGACCACAAGTCATGGAACTAATAAAGCAAGACACTAGTCTGTGGATACCTGCTGCCCTTTAGTCACCAAATCATTTGCCAAGTGTGAAAAAAATACACTGTTTTTCCTCAGACTTTGTTTTAAAAGTAATCATTACAAGCTTATTCATCTCAGCTTCATGCTGTGATCAGCAAGATCTAAAACTGCAGGTTTCTAACTGAATAGAACCTGAAGTAGGAGCAAAGGAAAGGGAGAGGAAATCATTGCTTAGATAAGGGGCTGAGAATATGTTTGAGATTAAGACAGTAAAAAGTCACCTCAAATGACACTGCAATAGCTATTGATCTTTTACCGGAAAATCAGTTCTCTCTCTCTTTTCCTGACATGAATAATGCAAGTGGAAAACACCCTTGGCTGGTGACATAAGACAAAATAAGTACTCTTCACAATCTGAAGACAGCGCAGTTGATTCCTATCTCACTCATCTTTATGCCAGTAGCAAGCAAGTCCAGGGTATTTAATTAGAAAGTTTATAAAGCGTAGCCTTAGTTCATGAGTCAATGCAATTGACTATTTTGGTTTTGTTTTACAGAAAAACCCACAACCAAAAAAACCTCCACACACCAGAAAACAAAGACACAACTCCAGCAACCTCAGGAAACTGGAAATAAACGCACAGTATTGCTATAGTGGATCCAATACATAAATTTCTAACATTTTCTTTACATTCTACTAACAAATTCCAGTACTAGCTGGATACTGTTGACTAGACAGTTATTTAATCTTATTTGCTTTCTGCTATTATTCCATTCTCCTCATGCTTCTTCCAGTTCCATCACGTATGCTGCAGATGGAGATTAACCCATCAATGAAGCAGAGGTTTTTTCAAGCCAGTGCCATAAATTCACATTGGATTACATTGGTACAGTTGAGTTACTATGGCTTTTCTTATGCTGGTAACATAAACAGTCAGCTAACAATCAAATGTGCAAAAGCCATGAAGATACAATTCGTACCAAAAAGACTCAGTTTAACTTATGTGTTTCTTCCTCTCACAGGTTTATTTCAATAAATCATTGGCATGTCTTCACCATTATCTAGGCTGGTTACGTGAAGTTGAAAAGATTGCATTAGCAAATGTATATTCTACAACAGACATATCCATGGAGCCCCAGCCTCTCTTTTCTCCTGGTGTTCTGGCAAGGAAGAATGCAGAGAATCTCATTAGATTCTTCTTTACCCGAATCACTTTCTTTTCAGATTGGCAGCACATCTGTGCAAGACAGCAACGGGGACCCATGTTCCTCTAACAAGTGGGAAGACAGACCTTCAGAAGACAATGCTTTTGCCACTCACCATGAGAAGTACCCTGGAGATCACAGACTTCAAGTCGTGCCCACCGACTGAACACGAAGGAAGATTGACTGTTCACTCGACAGATGTAAAAGCCAGAATCGTTTACGTTCACTGGATTCAAAACCAGCTCTGGAGAATTACCGTGGGGAACCTGAATTACAGGTGAATAAAGAAATATTTAAATTTAGATTGATTTAATCTAAATCAGGATCAAACATTACAATATTTATGTCAATGTCTGTAACCCCAATGTCAATGCCTCGACTCCTTCACTTACTTGAAACTTTTGGATAAGAAAGTCTTGTTCTACATATTTAGTAGCTCAGAGACAGGCTATTTCTTCCAAGAATAATTTATATGCCTCTAAGACAATTCTGAGCTTTTAAGCCAGCTGGAAAAGCTCCTCATGAAATTAATAATTTTTTCCTTTCTCCACAAATAACTTGGAATAATTTCTTAAGTACTACCCTGACCAGCATGAGTGTTACATTCAGCTCTAGCCTTAAGATATATGCAACTATGACCAGGAAACCGTAACATTCTTTCACAGAAAAATATTTTTTTTTACTACATCTGTATTTTAACTGTAATGAGCAGGTAATTACTGTAATCATATTTGTTAAACCATGTTTTGGATTGTCTAGATAAACTTTCAGAAAGGTGTAGAAAATGAGCTGAAAAATTCAGTCCTGACAGCAATTTAAAATACCATAAACTTACTACATTAAAAAAAAAAAAAGTACTTACAATAAAATAATACTAAGAAAAAAGTGCATTCATCTTGCAGAAAGATAACCAGGACCAGAAATATGGGCATAAGTGCTGCCATTCAAATTCCAGAGATACCAGCTCACATGCAGTCCAGTATTTTATTGAAGTCTGTGGCACCACAGAATTCAGGCCTTCAACTGCTCATTCTTAGGAAACCAGTTTCCAGCTGTCCAAGACCAAGTGATTGACATTTTTTCCAGCGTGGCAGTTTCTCAGTAACCCCCATTAAACTTTTTGGTAGGCTGAGACACAACTAAACTTGCAGTTTTCTTACTGTCACATTTGAAGATTATCCTCCAAGGATGCAGTGGTCTGAATATAAGGAACCACCTTATTGCTTTAGCACATTGATAGGGTCATTATGCAGCATTTCTTAAACTTCTGTTTTAATTAGTATATAGAGCGATCTTCTCTCCTTGAAAATAAGTGTAACAGTCTTAAAAAAAGTCATCCAAAATCACTACCTATTATTCCGACCACTTAAAACACATATATTCTGTATCAACTATTACCTCTTTTTCCTGTTTGAACCACTGGTAATGCACAAATGGGTGTCCCGTTGCCCAACAACACAGCTTGACGACCTGACCAGAGAGCACTGCTTGAGAGTCTGGCTGCACAACAATCTTTATACCTTTAAAAAAGAATTTCCACATAGGAAAGTTATTGAGAAATACAATTCCACAAATTAAATTTGCATTTCAATTGTCCTTTGACCAAAGGCACTTTCTGCCATTAAATACACTTGAAAATAATTTGTTTAGACTGTGTATACATGCAGTTCCAATTAGTTATATGACTTTAAAGACATTCAAACCTGTCTTCCATTACATAAAATCCATGCTTAAATTGATTAGTACTCTACAGAGTTTATAAAAGATTTAAAGTAGATCATTCAGGCATTGTAATTTTAGGATGCTTCAATCCCTCTTGCTTTCCACTCACTAATGGCATCACAGATCCCTTCAGGGAAAGGTATTCCCAGTTTCAAGAGTTTGCTCACTCCCAACAATTTCCTTGAGTTGTTAATCTTCAGATTAAACACAGCCTGAGTGACGGATCAAAACACTAAGAGTTAGTTTAACTACAACACAGAGTGCTCTTCTACCTTTCTACCATTCCTCACGCAACCCTATCAGCCAAAACACTGGTTCCAGCTTTATGCCTTTGATCCCTGTAGAACACAGGGCCGGGGTTTTCTTTTGCCAGTCTGCAAGGTAAAATTTTCCACTTCAAATTTTAACAGGAAATAGCATGAGCAAAATTCTGACTCCGGTCTGATATGATCTAGTTGTTTTCTTAACCTAGACCATTCCAGAGATCTAGTTACAGCATGACCCCAAACATAGATGGACGGGTAGAGCCAAGGTCATCAGAAGAAGAGGAGGCAGGGGAGGGGGAGGCGGGGG
>JMFS01059970.1:0-36244 GCA_000699545.1 Podiceps cristatus | reverse complement strand
TCCCTGCTCACTGCAGGGGGTTGGACTAAATAACAGAGAGCCCATGGGGCAGCAAAAGTGCTGTCTTCTCCCACAGACCTCTGCATAAAGCCATAGGATCACTCTGCAAAAACACATCTTGAACTTTGCTGACCTGTATGACGCATTATCTCAGAGAAACCCCCGAAAAATTAGTCAGCCTTTTCTTGCGCATTTGTGTTTGTGTGCATTACTTTGAATTAAACCTCAACTGCAATACATAATCTGAATGTCCCTGTAGGAGCTGATTATTAACCTATCCAATACGTTCTGAATCTTCCATCTGGAGGATAGTAAAAGGGAGACAGCAGTCCTCTTGCTGGACATGATGTGAATAAAAGACCTTACCAATTGAATTTTTTTTACTTCTATGCCTCTAGTCACATTAGAGAGAGATTTTGGCAATGGCAGTTCTCTCTTCCTCCTTTGATAACTTTTTTTTTTTTTTTTTTTTTTTTAAGATTTTAATTTTAGTTCTTTCCATTCACCCCCATGACTCTGACTTGCTGTAGGACATTCACAGCATTTCTCAAGAGTACTGCAGCACCACAAACAGAGAAAGATTTATTTGTAGAATCAGTGGGTTCCAGCAGCATGTATGGCTGGCATCAGAAGGTTTCTTATTCTATAGGCTTCTATAGAATGTAAAGTAAAAAAATACATTCTTATATTTTTGTAAAATATAAGAAAAAAGGAATACAAATTATTGTTTACGATTTGTCTGTGAACTTTCAAGGTTGACAGTGAATATTTGACTTCAGAGACTACCTGTGAGTTCATACTGAGTTTTTGATGCTTTAACTTACTGAAAATCTTCTGATGCCCAGGCACTGTGCTGCCATTCAACTGGGATGAAAGAGAAGAGCTGACCGGGAGCCGCAGCTAGAGAACTTCTGATCTAGGCCACCTCGGCAGGACCTCCCTTTCACCAGGGCTTGGCACTGATTCTGCTGACCATAGTCTTTCTGATGAAGGAGTGATGCAATCACCAAACTTTCTATCTTCAGGCAAATACAAACCTGGGGTTGTTGACATAGTGGCTTTCTACTTCTATCTTCAAGCAAATACAAAGCTGGGGTTGTTGACATAGTGGCTTTCTATTTTTTGAAGCTAATTGTCAAAACAAATCAACTTACACCTTATAAATTACTTATAGTACATATTACTGAAGTACAGAGGATGTCATAAATCCATGAATAACTGTGGCGGTTATAACAAAAGCCAAAATTATTTTATATAAAAGCTACGATTTAAAATGAACTAAACAAATAGTGCACTGACTTTGATAGATGGAAAAGTTAATTTCACAATGAATATGTTTGGGTTTTCTTCCTTTATTTAAAAGAAAGATTACATATGCTTTTAAGTACCGATAAGTTAGCATTTTTATCCTAACCTAAGAAATACCTCAGGTTGCTGTAAAATAGGTGTTATTTTGGGGAGTCCTCTATTAAGACACCTTTGTTCTGAAAAAAGAACTACTTTATGCTGATGGATTCATTGAATTAACAGAAACTAGTTTTGTTGTGTGAGAAATGGTCATATAATTATAGTGGTGGTCCAATATAATAATAGTACCATAATAGCCAGATCTAAGGAAAACACAAAAGCACATGCTCACATCACAGCATACGCTTACAATTTCAGCCTCTCAGAGTAGTCTTATGGTGTTGATATAAGTCCCTTGTGTGTGGAGGAGACTTGGGTGTCCACATGAAGATGTTCACAGTATCTTACAGCATCTCTGAAACTCTCCTGAGGGGTTTTAGCGCCTGGAAGAGGGTGGCAGCGCTACCCAGACAGCAGCTTGAAACTTGCAGTGGTGGACTGTAGCCACGGGGTTGGTAGCCTGTAATGACACTTGTTCTCCCTCTTCACCTGCTCTCAGTAGTTAGCATTTTTGGCTGCACAGAAACCAGCTTCTGCTACCTCAAAAATAAGGTAAATCGACTGATTTCATGGGATATGAGAGCTGTGGATTAAAACTAGGAGTCTAGCAGCTAGGCTTTCTGCTCTCTGTGGAAGTGTGCTAGTCCACTTGTCCTCAAATAAGAACTTAGCTGGCATCTACCATGGCTGCGGGCAAAACTGCTCATATTGTTATTGATTTTCCCTGGCTTTCTTTGGAGATTTTCCCAGTCCTGCTGGGAGGTTCAGCTCTCACATTTCTGTTCACTCCCTCTCTCTGCGTTGCCTTTTCCTTTCTTTCTAATACCATTGCCAACAACACCGTCCCTCAGTGACATTGCTGCCCCCCCTTCACCCAGCCCATCTCCAAAGGGCAGACCCTTTCAGCCTGCTCTTCGAGGATGGCACAGACTAGATGTGGGTCCAGACGGTATCAGCTTTATTAACTCTTCTTTTATGTTGAAATTTCATAGACCTCTGCAGTACCTCCCCTCCCTGCCAAACCCCCCAGTGTGACACTGAGCACTGGGGACTATGTGGGTGACATTCAGTTTGAGACATAATGAAGCAGCCAGATGTAACTGCTGACCTTCAGCTTCATGCCCTTGTGTTGAACACACAGATTTTTGCATAACAGAGAGTAGCTTGTTTGCTTTTCACTTCATTAAGAAACATTCTCGTGTGGAAAATGCCATTTCCCCTGTAAAAAAATACTAATTTTTGCTTTAACTGGCAGCTGTTCTCATGCAGATAATCCAAAGTAATGGATGGAGACAAAAAGAAATTTCTAAATTGGTAAACATCATCTGGAAAGGGTGTAGTTCAGCTCACAGATAGTTCTTTTTATCTGTGTTTTGGGGCCACTCTATATAGATTTACACTGCTGTGCCAATAAAATTCATAAACCAGGGAAAAATCCCATTTTAGTTTGGCTTTTTCTCATACTAGCTTATGTACTTTTTTTTTCTTTTTCTTTTTTTTTTTTTTTTTTTTTTTAAATTTTATTTTTCCCCTGAGGACATATACAACTCATAATACTGGCTATTCAGTGAATATCTCCCCATCAGACACTTGTTACAGACAGAGTGTACTATTTCTGAGTTTCCAATCTGTCAATATTAAGCTTCCCACATTTTTAGATGCCCTTACTAGAGATGGTAATTTCTCCATCACGAGAAAGAATTTTCTTCCTCTTTCTTAGTACATTTTGGTAATGTTTCAGGAATTTTGCAAGCATGCTCCAATTTGTTCAAAAAGCACCATGAAATACACTGGAATTACATGTAACTCGTAAGCAGCACTGATGTGATGGATTCATGAAAATTTTCTGGGGAAAAAATAGGGCATTTTGTTACATAGTAATATGAAGACAACTCATAATGAATGTTAGAGAATTTATGCGCTTACTATGAACAAGCATGTAGGTAGGCTCCTTTGTCACTGAAAAAAATAAACAACTTTGGGCAACGAAAGAGCAAGCTAAGGATGAACTAAAGAGATATTCGTTATGCTTGGCATGAAGGTGTGAGGCCAGCTTGCCAAGGTTTATCGTGGATAGGAGTAGGGCTGGTGCCTCTGAGGAGGAGTGGCGGGAGGCACGGCTGGTGTGAAGCGACTGCTGCCTGCTCTCTTTCCAGCCGCTCTCGCGCTGCTGGGCTCTCACCTGCTTGCTCGCTCATGCTTGCCCTTTTGGCCGGTGATGCATTAGCTTCTGCTGGAACTAGCTGCAGCTCTTGTCACAAATTTTCTGGGTCTTGATCTCAAAGGCACAGTGCACAGGGGAGTTTCTGGTCTAGACTCGGCCAGCCAAGTGGGTGAGAATTTGGGATGTTCTGTGTCAACGGCCTTGATGAACCCTAAGCAGGAGATTTGTGCCAATAGCTGGGCATGCCTCCTTGACTCCATCCCAAATCTTTTAAAAATCAATTATTTTTAAAGAATTTTATCCTTTAGGTGCAAAAAGCACTTTTTTTTTTTTTTTTTTTTTTTTTTTTTTTTAAAGAAACAGAAATACTATTAACTGCTGGCAACTTGCAGTAGTGAAATATATTGTGCATGCACCTTCACTGGTTTAACTCTTAAATGGCTGAAAAGGTTTGTTAGAGTTTTGTTAAAAAGTCTGAAGTGCTCCTGCTAGTACATAAATAAGACAGACTCTCTTTTGTACCTCTCAGACACTATTTTCAGATTGGTTTTGCTTCCAATCCACTCTCTCAGAAAATGTGGCCTTTGACAAGATGCTTCTGAGCTTTCCTTTTCTCTCACTGGAGCACCAGTTGAGCTGCAGGAGGGAGATGTACTGGACCCCAGTCCAAGCTAACTGGTTGAATAGGACATCTACAGCAGGTTTTTGTGTGTGTACTTTCATGCTGATGAAAGTGCTTAGTGTAGAACGATTGTATTGGCATGAAGGTAGAATATCTTTCCTAGTTAATCAAGCCCTAAGAAAGGTAAAAAAGGTGCAATACAAGCACTTTGGTTTCTGTCTAAAGCTTCTTTTTCACATCCATGAATCTGTTCCTGTTTACTTTTTTTTTTTTTTTTTTTTTTTTTTCCATAGGAGGCTGCTTTCCTACACCCTCTGTATCCAACTAAACCGATCCCTTCAACTAAGTCCCCTTTGCGTCCTCCGTCTGTCTCCCTCGCTGACTGTCTAAACCCCGGACCTTTCAGCCACTTGTCTTCCATCACGTGTGACATTCATGAGAATCCTTATAGCCCTTACAGTCACAACTCTTTGTACAATAAGGTGAGCGTCAAGTGTGGTGTGATTCGAGAGCTTTTTCAGGCTTTTATCCTTTTAATTCTGGGCAGAATTCAGCTGAGTCATTAGGATTCAGTGCTTGCAAGTACTCTGGGAGATGCATCTCAGACGACCCTGTGTCTCCAGCATCCCTGGAGATATTACTGTGTGTCAGGGCTTGCTTCCTCCAGACCAGCCAGGCCAAGGCTCCCTCCACTCTTCTTCCAAATTATTTGTTCTCTGAAGGAGGGATAAACTATTTCCTCCCTCATACTCAGATTACTTTTAATATTTACCCATACTAAAGTAATAGGCTACTTCTTTTTTCTTGGGGACTGAGGGAAAGGAAGCTAACCTGAGGGAAATACAGGCTTTTCCAGTGGCTTTATCTGTCATCCCAACAAGCAGCTGTGTCTTGTCAAAGCAAAGGGAATTGCACCCTTGCTGACATTTGTGTCTTCTTTGAAACGGCAGTGAAGAGTTAGGCAAACCTCTGTAGTCCAAGGTGTGTGGCTGACAGGGCTGGCTAATGAGCTTTGTAAAGTGAAAACTAAGCCCTCTGTCTTAACTGAAGTTTTTTCGAAGAGCAGTTGGCACGGGGTATTTACAATACCTCAAGAGAGCCCCTCTCTGGTGTCAGAAAAGCATCAGCTGTGGAAGTCCATAGAAGATGCTGTTTGGACCCCTCAGATGCATCCCTCCGCGTCCTCTTTTGCTAACACAGAATCTGTCTGCAAATGCTCAGACCTTGATGCCAGGAGAGATAATCCCACTCCGAGATGTACAGTGTGATTCATCTGAGATGCAAGGGGTTAAACCACAGGTATTAAGTGTTGTTCCTTTAGGCAATGTCAGGGTTTCCTCATCAAGGGAAACATCAGACTGAAAGCCACATTACCAGTTTCAGGCCTATTGGGAGCTGAGAGTGCTTTGAAGAGGAGTAGCACCTCCACAGAGTAAGTACTTTGTCAGCCCTCAGACTGAAGAAATACCTGAAAACACCTTTATCTCTCCAAAACATAATTTAGGTTAATAGGCAATGTCAACAGTGTCTGAAGTTGGCCTTCCATTCTGTGAGATTTATAGAATTTACTGCTTACTAGGATGGACTAAAAATAAAAATAAATAAAAAACTAAAATAAAAATAAACCCAACCTTCCATTCTGTCTTTGAGACATCCTGAACAAAACCACCTTTTCACATCTGCTAGGCTGGGTTTTGTTCTGTTTCAATTTATATTAAACTGGGCTGACATGTTTATATAGGCAGCAATAATTTTATGATCGAGTAGCTTTTGACAAGTTTCCTGGTTCATTGCAGGGCATTCACATGAACAAGCAAACAGGTCATATGGCTGCTGAAGCCAGTTTTTATAATGAAAATGAGTATTTGCTGTTGCTAATGAAAACACTGCTAGAAACTCAGAAAATTTGTATAGAAAGGTGAATGAAGCAGGGAAAAGTTGTCTGAAGATAATTAAGATAGTGTCATTTTTTGGTGTATCTTGTTAGATGTTTTCTCAAATAGGTATATTCTTGCTCAATAATTGCTGAAATAAGGAAACTCTTCTCTTGAATGCAGACGTCATAGGACAGCCCAGCTTGTGTAATTGCATTCCACCCATATGGTGATGATTACTAGGCCTCTTCATCCACAAATTTTTATCTTAAGGAACTTTTGTCATTCCAAGCAACCTTTTCGAACTTTGCAAACTGATAAATGCAGCCACACCTCTCAGACATTAACAGGTTCTTCCTGTACAATATAAATAAGAGCTACATAATTTCTGTGGTTTTTTCCATTTCCCTGTAAAACATAAATTTGCTGTCTTACTTGAGTAATTTTTTACTGTCCACTGTTAGAAAAGGTATTTCACATGCTTTCCTGTAAGTTTCACACATCCGTAAACAGTTTGGATATTATTTTTATATATTATCTGTATGTTAACATATTATGTATATTTTATATATTTTTATTTCCATACTGAGCTCTGACTCTCTATTTAATTCTGCAACTTTCCAGGGTTGAGTAGCCTCACCCATAGCCCAAAAGTCACTGAAGAGGGCTATATTCTGCCAAAGAAAAGCTCAGAGGATCATTTAATTTTACTTCAGATACTTGTACAGCAGCATTTTTTATGTCATCAGGGAGGTAGTTGGGAGGGCTGTGCTTTAGATGAGGCCCAAGACCTGCTGTGACAATTTAAGCAAAGAAGTTCACACACCTGGGCTTCTGATTGACTTCCCACTGCCATCCCTCTCATGTAAGTGAAATAGGCTCCTGACTTTGGTCAAGACCACATGCAATGATAATCCTTGCATTCTCCAAATGTATCCCTTAATTTAGTTAATGTAAGAAGTTCTCTCTTCCATCCCATAAGATTTAGTGAAAATCCACGGGAATCTATGATGTTAACCATGATTGGTATAAAAAATTCAATAATCAGATCTTCTGAAGCAGGATTGGTGAGGATGAGACTTCTTTTGAGACTTCTCTGGAGAATTTTCAGTATAACTCGATTTGCTATTTGCTGTTTTCTAGTGTTTAAAATAATTTTCATTATTTAGTTATTTGAAATAATTTCAAACTGTCAGCCAATGAAGATAAAATTAACTGATATAAAATGAGACAACTCAATTGTCAGAGGTAGGCAAGATTTTTAAGCATTACTTGTAGTGCTAGTAAATACCTTCAGTAAAATGTATTTCATTTCTGAACTGATGTCAGTCTCTAGGTAGGTGTGGCACAATACTTTGGGAAACAGAATAATCAGATGTCAATATTGGCCTAGTTTAATACAAACAGTGGTTTATTTACACAAGAAGTAAATATTCACCACAAAGTATTTTTTTTAATGTTTCTGTTGTGGTCTATAGTATTAACATACTTTGATAACCAAAGGAAGATTAATTTCAATCTTATTCACATGATCTATATTTAACATTTGAGTCAATATATTTTGATAAAACCCCTGACAATATTTGCCTATTATTTCTTGCAACCTTATCTAACCTTATCTTCTGGGCCATCCACTACAATCTGAGCTATTCATGTTTTCAAAAAGAAATTAATTAATTTATTCTCATAAATAATCAAAGTAACAGAAAACACAGTACAGTAGACATAGTATTAGGCGTTGAAATTTCAAACTGTTAGACCTGTTTCATAAACAACATCCTGACATCACGGGAATTTTGTTCCATTCTCTACTAAACCTGGACTGTCATCTCTGTAAACTCCCTGGAGTTCCCCCCTCCACTCCTCATCACTTGGGATAAGGGGTAATATGCACTGTGACTTGCTTGCCATCTCTCCAGCCATCCAGTAAGCACATGGTCAGCGTTCACTTAAGGAATAGGTATGTTACATTTCTATGTTGTATTTTGCTTCATCTTCCACTAGAGGGCAAAACCTGCTGCCATAAATTCTTACAATCATTCAAAATATGTTGTAAATACACTACTGAGAACCAATAAGATGTGTCAGTGAATGGATTTGCTACTCATCAACTGTACTTTTGTTAAAAGATTACCTTAAACAAGTGCTCTTTCTGAAATAGGAAATGGGATATGGGAAAAAACAGAATGATCACCTGTGTCTTATATTAAGGAGGCTAGATATAGTGAGCTCCTAAAACCAGTATCATTTCATTTATTGGCTCAAGGGGTAAGAACATAGCGGCCACGTCTATCCAAAATGCTTTACTGAAAGGATACTCTAGTGTTGTTTAGGCAGACTGGACCCAGTTGCCAGGAAGCTCCACCAAGTACCTGAATCTTCATACCTGATGGAATTACACAGGTGAAGCTGAAAGATAAACCTGTCAGGTTTTATAGATTATAACTGTTCAGAGTGATGAAATCCATAAGCTGTGCCCCAAATCATTTTGCAATGTGGTTTTAGCTTTGATGGGAGGAGGCAGGAGGAACCAAGGTATTGTGTCTGTCCTGCTTGGAGAAGACCAGGGAAGGCTCTCTCCTCTCATCTGTGCTCAGGCTGCTTCTGAAATAAAACCATCACCCATTCAAGTGAGCTGTTTTCATTGGCCTTGTCATCTCCCTTGTCCTCTCCTTCTCCACTCTGCTCCCAGGCACCAGGGCTGCTGCTCTTGTTTACACGTCCTGGTCTTGAATAATTACATGAGTCAAACTTTTTATTATTAAAAAAATTCCTTTTCCTTTTGATTGGAAAAGAACAGCTCAGAAAGGTGGATATGAGTAGAATTATTGCAGTGATAGAGAGCCTGAGGTAACATTTAGGTCTGTGGTTAATTCCAGAGTGTGCTTCTGTTGGGAATCCCTCCAGCCTTTAATGGAGGATTGTGTAGGGTGGATGAGCACAACTCTCCACCTGGAACACCAAGTCCAGTTCTGGTCCCTCCAATTCAAAAGAGATGTGGACAGACTGGAGAGGGTCCAAAGGAGGGCCACGAAGATGGTCAAAGGGCTTGTGAACCTGACCTTTAAGGAATGACTGAAGGAGTTAGATCTTTTCTCCCTAGAGAAGAGAAGGCTCAGGGGAGATGTTACACAGTACCTAAAGGGTGGCTACAAAGAGGACGGAGGCTCTCTCTTCACAGAGAGCCACATGGAGAAGACAAGAGACAATAGGTACAACTTACACTGGGAGAGGTTTCATCTTGTTATATGATATAATTTTTTACAATAAGAAGAATCAATCACTGGAACAACCTCCCTAGGGACATGGTGGAGTCCCCATCACTGGAGTTTTTCAGGATGTTTGTGGGCAGGGTGCTAGGTAATTTCATCTTGGCTCCCTTTCCCACTAAAGGTTGGACCCATCCAACTTGGGCAGTTAATGATTCTATGAGTCATATGGAAGCACAGTCGATGTCAGTATCTGTCAGACAGAGAGGATTAGATTTTGGGAAACTCTCTGTCATTTTGAAGGAGAAAGGAATGATCTGCCCAAGAGGCAGGGGATGAGCAGGTGTAGCACCCACAGATGGGGACCTGCTGTCAGTCCCCACTGTCTTTCAAATTGCCTTTTCTTTCTGACAGCAACGGCTGAGCATGATTCATGTATATCCCTGTGAAAATCTCTGTGAGTTAAACATTTAGCAGCACAGCCTTAAAAATGGATTGGAGGGAACTGGCTTTTTGCAAGGGGAATGAGAAGTGTTAAAAAATTATCATTTCTGTACCTGATCAGACATTATTTATAAGAGTTAAGGTCCAAACGTGCAGAGGACAAGTTTTCTTTATTGTCCAGCTTTGGGATCAAGCCAATTTAATTTTTTTTTGCTGGACCTAAATGGAGTGTTATTGAAATCACTAAATGTTGTTGTGTTGGAAGTGTCAGCCTTCCATAATCACTTGCAGGTCTGCAGGCTTATAGGTAAGCAGAATATTTAAAGGGAATCTTTATTATTTTTTAAATGAAATCAGTGGTGTTTACCTTACCATTCAGTCTCCTACTCATTGGAGTTTGTATTTGATTAATAGTAGCATAGTGGGAATTGACATTCTGTGAATGCAGCAGCCTTTCAAGGTTGCCATGGAAAAGTACTTTTCTCCCAGACATCATCCAGCTTCTTTTATTTCTAGAAGAGAGTTTCTTTCTCTCTTTTGAACTTTGATATTTAAATGCTGTACTTGTGTAGGTGTATTGTGGTTGATCAGCCTTCTACTATCTGTGATCCAGAACAATTGCTTTAGTATAGAAAAAGAATTCAGAGGCAAACAAGCCATTCATTAGTGCTGTGCTACAAATTGGACCTCCTCCTTGGGAAAACATTAATGCTTAATACTGTTGTGTCTCCTTTTCTTTTATGGCATTGCTTGGGCTTAGTGAGCTATTTTAATCATATCATGCTTAGAGGACATTTCTATCACTTTGGACTTGGTTTGATAATGCAAGCAGAAAATGCCTCTGAAGTTCTTGCTCAGCTCATCTTTAAAGAAAGATGTTTATCCCAAAGCACTTTAGAAAGATCATAACTTGCTAATCAATTGCTTTCTTCGAAGCCATCAAATTAGCAACAGAACATGAAGGTATCTTGGGCTCAACAGGAGGCACAGCAGTGTGCCCTTAACGCGGAGATGCCCTAGGTCTGGCACTGCCTGGATGCACTCCTGCTGAGACAGCTCTTCCAAAGGAAAAAAAAAGGAATAGATTACAGTGTCACTCCTTCTGGCCTGGGTAGCTAAGGCAATTTGAAGAGCCTTGATGTCTTATTTCCACTATGAGAAGCTGTTGATGGTAAGACCCTGGTATTTCTTTGGTGTAGTTCTGTTCATTTAGAAAACATATACACAAAAAGTTGCTTTCTTGAACACGGTAGGATCAAACCCCAGCAGGTGCTTTCCATCCTTAGGAATTGGAATGTGCTTCCCAGTGAACACTGTGCCCAGAAGTGTCCAGGTTTTCTCTTGGAATGTGCTTACAACCACTTCTGTTGCTTTCTACCTTCTCATTTTATACAGGCTTTCTCCACTGGGATAGCTTAAACCAGTCTCAAGCTCCAAAAAGTGCTTTAAAATGCTTTGTCTTCATTCTTACAAGCCTCTACATAAGATAAAATTTGAGTTCAGTCTTTTGCCTGGCTTTCTAGGATGATTGCATCTAGTTTTTTGCATAACATTTTTCAGGCAGACATTTTAAATACATAAACAAATACCAAATATAATAGAAGTTCTGGCCCTAGCTAACAACTAATTTCTGAGATGTATTTATCTTAGCCTTCTGTATCTTCAGATTAATATGTGAACACACATCTTAAGAGAACAACTGAAGAAAACACAACAGCCTAAATATTACAACACTCCTACTATCTGCTTCTAGATGTCTCGGTTGGTTGGGGAAGGGGATTCTGTGACATGCCCCATGGTGATGGCGGCAAGCTTGCCATAGCTCGGGGCGGCTTCTGATGCAGGGATCCTGATCCATGACTGGATTTGGACTGGACACAACTCCATTTCTAGGGCAATTTGAAACCATAAAAAATGGGAATGTTAGAAAATAATCTCTATTAATGATTTGTCAAATGGGAACTGCAACCTGGGCACATGTCTTTACAATATAGTAATAAAAACACAAGACAAAATTACAAAGATTAGAAGCCACTCAGAGGTAAAGATTGTTATTAACAGCAGAAATATACCATTGAGTGATTTGGTGGGCATGAAACCTGTATGAGAAAAAATAAAGCTACTTGTATGCTTTTTATTAAAGACAATGAGAAAACAAAGTCTGAAGGAAAAAAAATCATAATTAATGCAAACTATCCCAAAACACCAAATGCTATAGAGAAATTTGTATTTCACTGAACCTCACTGAATACCAATGTTTCTAGGCAATTTCTTGCTGCTTTTTTAGCTTGTAAAAAACTCTTCCAAGGTGTCAAAGAAAAGTAAACAGTGAGCTAATGAACCTTTGGAAACTCTACATTTTAAAGGACAGATTGACACAATTAGAATTCACTTAACTTTTATCGCAGGTATTGATATAATGTGTACTCAGGAAATATGGCCTTAATTAACTCCACTTCCGGTTATGTTAGAAAAATGTATAAAATATAATTAGTTCTGGTGAAATTCCAAGTATGTTCTTAGAGCTTGAATTAAAGAAGTCAGTATTCACCTATGTTACAGAGATGTTATGAAATTCAGGTCATTAGTGTTTTTCTGTCTTTTTGGGTAAGTGCTCTGAACCTTGCTAAAGAAACCATATATGATAAACTGTAAATTATAGTATTAACATTTTTTTTCTTAATTAAACAATGGCTACCATTTTAGTAGTTATATGACAGATAGAATATGATCTTAATATAAATTTTAATATAGTAGGTGACAGTTACACATGTATACTCCTGAAAATTCAGTCAGAAGTTTGTGGTTTGCATTTAAAGTAGGTAAGGTCAAAGAGCTCTGTTGCATGAAAAGCTTACACAGAAAACGGGTATTACTCAGTTTTGCGGCTAATCTGGAAAGAAAATATGCAGGGGGAAGGTCAGCTCTGAAAGTTAAATCCATTTCATTTCACACTCTCAGCTGGAAAGCGGTTAAAGTTCTTTGGCTGTTATCAGTCAATGAGCAATAAGCCCCTTCCTGGGGCAGGGAAGCATCATCTCTTCTAGCAGTGACTTGATTTCTGTGAGTCCGTGAATAGTTTACAGTCAAGATGCTGAAGGAAATTTCGAACACCTGTGTTGTTGGAAATGCTGAAATTTTCTTTCCAATATAGATGAAAATTTGAAAACATTTAAATACTCCAGAAATCAATATGCATCATTGGGGTTATATGAATTAATTTAAAGCAAATAGTTCTAATCCATGTGATTAGAAGATGTTGTCTCCGCTGCTGCCTTACTCTATGGGTGTGTAGGTTGTGGTTTTCATGCTTCAAGTCTTTGTTATGGGCTTGGAACACTTGCTGGCCACCAGCTCTCATAATCACCTATAGTGAAATTAGCCCCGTGAGAAACTGCAAGAGCTTGATTAGCCCACAGCAAAAACGAGAGGCTCTTAGCATGATTGCCACAAAGTGCACTGACAGCGAAAGCCATTTGAATATTTTATGGAAGTGGTCCAAAATGAAACATCCAGGTCAGAAAACACAATATTCTAGTTATGGATGGGCTTCTTACCATTAGACACTTCATTTTAATTTTCTAAATGACTAGTGATAATTTGCAAGAGAGATCAAAATGTTTTTCAGAAAGCTTCGTTTTTGTATTACTAGTGTTTTTCATTGAGAAATTATTTTGGCAGAAAATCCTGCTCCTATTCCATTGTAGACTAACCCCGCATGAGAAATTGAACTTGGCCTGGGAAAAGGCAGCCCAAGGAAAATCAATGCACTGCTGGGCTTGCATGCATCTCCCTCCCCCCAGCTCCACTCAGAGATAAGGAATCCCTACTGCAAAGTCCTGTAACTCCTCCAGCCTCTGGTATTCAGAGACAAATCTTTCAGTCTCACCCCACTCTGGAGCCCTCCAGGCCTGTGTCTCGTGAGGACCTCTCAGAGAACCATGTCTGCGTGTGAGTTGTCCCCCTTGTGCAGATACTTATCCGTATCTGGAGAGGGTTTTGAAAACTTCAAGTTAAAAATGCACATATACAGTAGTGTATAATAATGATTTGCAAGTCAGTCAGGATGTTCTATTGCATACGTAACTGAAGGCACATGATAAATCTTTGTTGTGATCATCATTTCTACTTTATATCCTCTTTTATAGAGAGGTGAAAGGTCCAAAAGAATTGGGTGCTTAATGGACAGAATCCTTGAAATGGATTTTATACTGTGTATTTTCACAGAGACTGTAGACATTAATTATAAATTGTCCTTTTAGATTCTGTGTTTTCTCTCCCCTTAGTTGACTGTAGTACTTGCTCGGCCTCTGTGGGTGTTTTACCATTTATTGGCACCCTAGATTTCATGTTCTTGTACTCAGAAAAAAGTGGTTACTCATAAAATGGTTGTATAAAAAAAAGTTTGCTTTCTTGCTACGCATGTACAAATGAACATTTTTAGTCTTTGAGAAATCAGTAATTTTTCCTATTGTGAAGGAATGAGTCTATGTTTCATAAGAGTCTAGAGTACCTAATTTATTTTCAAAGTGGATTAAAGACTTAATGGAGTAGTTTGAAAGAATAGTGTCTATGTGAATGTTCTCTGCTTACTGCAGTTGAAACATCCTTATTTTTTATGTACATTACCTCTCACTGGTTCCAGAGAGTTTAAACCCATGTCTCAATTAGCAAAGGTTGCAGACCCTCTAGAGTGACTTAGGTTTATGAAAAAGGTCTTACACTGAGAACACCTCAGAAAGCTTTATATTAGTTCAGCAGCAGCTGTGATTCATAGCACAATAAAGATAAACTGACCTTTTAAAGGCAAATATGTCTTGCTGATTACTCTAAAGAGCAAAATGAACAAAGGTCTAACTAAGACGTTATATAACCACCTCTTTTCTAAGCCTTGATCAAGCCTGTAAGAGGTTATTTTGGCCAGGTATATACTTTCCCTTTGAAATTAGATGGTGCAAATACTTATATATTGTCCAGATATTCTGCTGTCCTCAGTACAATTTGTGTAGCCACCAATGCAGATTTGTCTAGTTCACTCTTCCACTGTTCTTAGAAATAATAAAATGTCATATTACCAGAAAACTGAGTGAAATCTGGATGAGTTAAGGATTATTAATTAACCTTGTAATGCAGAATTTTGTAACTGGCAGAGGAAACATGAGTAGAAATTGTAAAAGCAATATTCATCTTCCACCACCAACAGATGTGATCCTTTTACATTTGTGGAAGAAAACAGGGCTTTTTGCCACCTGCTTTGACCTGGAGATGAAAGACTGCCAGTGACAGAGGTTGATGAGGTCTCACTAAGACAACACACCTGAAAAAAGTACATAGTCCAAGTTGCATTCACACTTCAGAGCTTCTGGACATGGGCACATTCCTATATGACCCTGAGGGATAATACTCACACAATGTCTAGTCAGGAATGGTTAATCTTGCCTCATTCGGCCCACTTTGCATCCCAGTACTTTTAAGTTCACTGTCTGGTACTCTGATGTCGATAGCTCATCTTTGCAGATACTCTGTGAGGATATTTCCCCTGTGCTTAGGGCCATAAGTTGTACTATGATTCAGGTACAAGGCTGAGTTTAATCAGGTAGGCTATCTGTTCTGTTAAGTGTCCTCCGAACACCCTGGGCTGACCAACATGCAGAGAAGACAACATGGAGATGCCAATGCCCTCCTTCAGTACTTGCCCAGATAGTGGGAGACCCAATTACCGTGCTCATCTCACCCTGCAGAGATTCGAACTTTTCTCTCTTCCAAAAGCTTGCACTGGGACAGCAAGTTCCATCCTGCTCATGGGGCTGGTGTGCTGTGCATTCAAGAACACAAAAACCATATTTGTAAGGAAAAATCAGGGAGGAAAGAATAAGACACTGTAGCCTCTTGGTTAAACTCTGGGAAAACAGGCGCAGGACCTTTTCCACAGCAAGGCTGACACCTTTCAGATTGCTTTGATGCTTGATGGAAATAACACAGGGAACAGGTGTCCAGCTTGCTAGGATGAAGTCACGCAGGCCAAGGCACTCAGCTCCTTTGCAGCTGGCAGAGGCAGAGCTGTGTGATTCCAGAGAAAAACCCAATGCCCTCCTTTCAGGGACCTGCAAGGCAAAACGTTATTTCAGCAGAAAGGATGAAGCACTTGGCTTATGTGTTCCATATTCACTAAAGTACTACTTACAGTTCTTTATAAATGCAGCCATATGTGACTTCTTTAAGACTAGACTCCATGTCATGGCAAAATCAGGTCTCCAGACACCTGACTAGTAGAACATACAGTCTTTTCTACATAACTTTAGGGGGTTTATGTCAGAAGAGCCTTGTGAAAACAAAGAACTGTATATTGTACAGTTTTTCTCCAAGTCTTCAGCCTGTATTAATTTCTCCCCTCCCCCTTATTAATCAGTGAAGTCCTTGTTTGCCTCTCACTTACCTTCTTTCAATTAAGCCTCTCCAAAATAATCAATGTTAAGAGTGTCTGTCCAGAAAATACAATTAATTTTCCCCCTCTGTGGAGACTGTTATACATGTTGGCTCTTTGGTTTGAAAAGAGGATGCTATCAAAAGAAAGGAAGCATATACATTTCTTGGACAAAAAGAAGGTCATTAATTTTGTCAGTTCTAAGGAGGGACTTCAGACCTCATACTCAAAGAACAAGGTAAGGCAGAATCATGACTCAGAAAGGCATTTCAGGCTAACATGGTAGGCAATGAGTACAAGTAAGGAAGGCCAGGATGACATATCACTATAAAAATACATTTTTCATTGATTGGCGCTCTGTGCAGTTTGAGAAAAAAGAGCTGTTGGATTCTTGGATCACCACCTGACGGGGAGCTTTTCTTTTTTGCAAGCAGTGGACAATTCTCAGGGAGCTTAGCTTAACATCAGAAAGTAAACAGAAAATGATCAATACTTTCCCTCTTCTCTTTGTGGTTGACCCATCTTACTGTGCCCGGAATACAGAGGTGCCATATTCTAGTGAGGCAATAGGTAACTCAACTTTAGGGTTTATTTTAATGAAATAAGCTTGCCACAATACCGCAGGTGTCGGTAGAACTTGGTATCTGTGTATCACCAAAACTGCCCACCTTTGGTAGCTGCAGGATGCTGTGTTTGGAAGCAGGACTTCTGTCCTCCACGTAGGCCATTCGACCCCTCCTGGGTCCGTGTGAAGAGCTGTGCTGCAGCAGCAGCGTGGTGTAAGGTCTGGGGGCTGCCTGGGCACCTGTGCTGGCTGAAACTGGGAGCCAAGTGGGCAGCAGAGCGAGGGATGTTGCTGGGGAGAGGATCTAGGCTCCTTAAGCCTTCCTTACTCTTCCTTTGCCTAAAATTATTCCCTTGTCTATATTTACTGAATAAATAAATACACTTATTGCCTAAAGTTATTCATTTGCCTTTTTATTTTTGGGAAAAAAAACCACACACACACAAAAAAAAACCCAAACCACAAATTTACATGGTTCAAAGCTCTTGTAACTGCTGCTGTTGTTGCTAGAGTTGATCTCTGCTTCCCTGAAAATAAATCAGGGCAAATCTACAAAGGGAGAGAGTGATACACAGCAGATCCATAATGTAATTGCAGAAAATCACAGTATATTCCACTTTAGTACCCTTCTTTGTATATAGGGCTAGTTTAGCAGATCAGTTCTGCTTCTGAAAAAGCACAGTTTAAAAATTAATTTTCTTAGGGCAAGAGTCATGTTTTTTTAAGCAACACATCATTTGTTAATTTACAATTTAATGTAAATACCAAAATGAAGTAACGCCTTTGATACATCGAAAATAGCAGGCTTCTTCCAACCTTGTTTTCATCCAATTCTAAAATACCCAAATCCCAACACTTTCAGCAATGTTTGCTCTAAAGAGGATGTCTCTGTGTCACTGTATAGGAAAACCTCACAAGCTTCTGATCTTAACATTGCCTTTATAAGCTCCGGCTTATCTATTTACCTGTATTCTAATTAAATTCTTATTGAAATTGGTAGGGTTCTTCACTTGAGTCACATACATCAAACTTCATTAGTCAGGTGCAAGTCATACAATACTCAAAACTCTGGAAAAATGCTGAGATCTAAAGCTCCTTTCTGCACATACTGATTACTGTTATACAGCATTTTTTTATTTAAATGTTTGTATGATTTATGTCTATGAAATTTAAGATTAAGAAGAGCTCTTTTGGAGGAGATTTAAGAAGAAAGATATTCAAAGTGACAGAAATACAGCTGCAGTTTTAAATAACTTTATGTGCATTATCTGATACCAAATGTATTATAAGCCAGATGCCCTTGCTGTGCTTTTTACTTGCTTTTTTACTCTTTCAGATTGGAAAGTGATTTATCCCTTCCGCACCCTTTTTAATCATAGGAATATGACAAAACAGAAAATAAGCCTTGAAACCTTGAAATAGATTTTCATACAGACAAGGAGTAGTAGGAGAGAGCCTGTTCAACAGGGAGCCCATTGAACACAAACAGGATCTCATTGCCTTGCTATCCTTTGCATGACTGAGGGTACTTGCTTTCATTATTAAAATGTAGTGATACTTTATATAGAAAATGAACTAATAATGGATTTTTTTCCTTGTTTTTAACCTCATGCCCTCTTCAACCCGTGACGTCTTGGCTCGGCAGCCCAGTCATCCCATAGTGCCTATTCCAGAAAATGAAACACTCAGCTCTAAGGAGGTAATTAGTTGACATTTAATTGGTTTAATCATTTGCATGCTAGGTTTATATTTTATTTATGTACTTTGTGTAGAGTTGATGAGCAAAAATGTGCTGAGCTCTCAAATTTGCTTTTGTCCAGTGCACGAACTAGGTAAACATTAATTATTCTTAATAATTAATGAAGAAAAAAAAATAAAGTGGTTTTGCAGACTGTGATGATTATGTGAATTTGGAGTAACACTAACATTTAGACTTCAGGTTCCTGATATGTGCTGTTGGGATGTTAGTAAGTGGGATTTGCTAAATTATGCAGTTAGCCCCATTTAAATCATGTATTCCACAATTTGCAGTCACTGGTATAACCTCTGTTTATAATACCAGATACGACAACTACAAGAAGCACTTAGTATAGTTAGTTATTGAGGATTTTGTAAAGGACTGTCAAGAAAACATAAACCAACACACAGTGCAAGTTTGCCCAGTATCAAAATTAAGTGCCAATTTTATTTGAAGAAGAACACAAATCTTCCTGAAGTCTAAATTCAGTGACCAATTCCCCACTATTTTTACATATCTAAATTCTAGGGCTGTAGTGGTGCCCACCCTAGATAATTCATTCAGTGAGAGCTGAAGTGATCTGCTACACATCATCAATTTTCTCTTGAGACAGAGCATATAAAAATTAAAAAGATTCTGCTGGCACAGGCAAGTATTTTTTTCCAACAAGGTCATGAACGCGCAGTTGAATTATAGCCTCAATGTTGAAATAAACATACATAATTTAATTAACTGTCGTATTCTTTACAGTAAGTTCTGGAATGTAGTAGAATATCTTTAATTAAAGGAGATTTTCAGTATTAGTTTAGAAATCCACATAAGAAGGCATAGCTTACTACCAATAATAGCAGTATGAGTACATTTATGACATAAGAATGAATTTTTTACTACTGAGACCTCTTTTGATTACCAGGCACATGCTCATAATTATTTCACAAGTTTTATGGAGTTTATTAATACAGATAAGAATGATAATTACATTTTTGTAACACAGTTTATTTTTAATTTATTATTTTTAAATTAGATTCTAGACTTATGAAAAGTAGCAAAATGAGCATTTAAATAAATTAAATGGATGTTTGGCAATAATTACTACAACACGAGTGCCTTTCTTGGTGTTTTGAAAAACATTGAGGGAGTTTGAGGTCAAGCCCTTCACATGTTGGAAGCAGAGGATTTGCTTGAACTCTGAGTTCATTGACAGCTTGTCAATTTAGTCTCACAGTTTATCTCAGTTTCCACTGAAAAAAAGGTTAAAAAAAAAAAAAAAAGTAAAAGAAAGAAAGAATAAAAAAGTAGACATCTGACTTGTTGGGTGTTTCAGCAAACTGCTGTTCTGCACCAGAGTAGATGAGGCATGCATGTAGCCTCTTATGCTCATGTGCATCCCTGGCCTCTCTGTTCCAGGTCAGTGACTTAAAGCTATTTCATATCTCTTTTTGTTTGAATCTTCATCACAGCCTTCCAGTTTCCTCCCTTTTTCTTTGCCTTTGACCTTTCTGCTTGTTTCTACACCATCAATCCCCTTTCCTCTGCCTCCCAGAAGCCTCTTGGTTCTCTCAAAAGCAGTTGTTACGGTTTCTGCTGTGGATCTGTTCAAAGGAAGCCCCAAGATACCTTCACAAAATTTAGACAAGAAATACCTTGCTGAGCTTCTCAGATAGTTTGTTTCTTTCCATCTCATCTGTAAAGTTTCTGAAATTTTATTGAAGTAAAGGTATTTCATTAGAGGGTGGTGAGAGGGACCAAATAGTTCTGAGGATAAATTTGTTGTTGAGATGAAACAGATTTGCACCACATCAGGCACTCTAAAATGTATATGTATATACACACACATATATGTATATATGTGTATTTGTATAAATGTGCATAAATATATGTATGCATGTATGTATACATATATTCAGCCTCTGATGATGCAGCTGATTTTCCTGTATTTGAAAATAAGATAGAGGAAAGCAAACAGCTAGATCCCCATTTCTCATCCTTCTTCTTTACAATTTACACGTTGAGGGAAAGCTTTGCGGATCTAATGGAAAGACAGATCTTTTTAAAGAGAACTCTTTTAAGAAATGAGACACATAATTTGACTGATGCATTATTAAGACTGGTTCAGAAAGCAAAGCATCTCGTACTGACGTAGTAAAGTCAGACTACCATGACTGAGATGATATTCTCAAAAACATGAGGTTGCAGCATGTTCTGAACTGACAATGAGAACAAAAGTGCAAAATTCCTTTGGTTAGAGGCCAACTTGGTCTGTTCCAAGGTGGATAAAATATATAGCACTGTCTTCTAAAAGTTCCCTTATAGTTTAAACAAACACTTTGAACAGAATTTCTATCAACCAATTTATTAAAAAGCTTAAATGTACTCCAAAAGCTGGAACATTTGTACCATGACCTGTAGAATTTAATCTCTGGTGAAGTTGTGGTTGCATTTATAAAGACCAAAGACAATCAGTTGGAAAGAAGAGGATTTATCTGGGCTGTTATCAGTAATCCTTGTATCAGTAATTTCCCTTGATTAACATTTTATTGGGTGACGGTCATTCACCACTTACAATAATGTTAAGCTGGAGGCAAATAGTTAGCTTTAAAGTTTTAAAAAAGTGTCAGATACCATTTGGTACAGCTGAGCAAGCTGAGTATTTGTGCATGTTCCCTGAGGCCTGTCACTAATATGTAGTTTGTAACTGACTAAGATTATCCAGGTGGATTCCAGTCCACATGTAAATACAGCAGGAAGAATTGTGCCAGGCTCACCACAAGCTGGTCAGGAAATAACATCAAGAGATGACACATTTTCTGATTTCTGTATTACAAATCAAAGAAAGTCTTCTCCAATGAACTTTTCAAAGTACCTGTACAAGGCATGTTATCTAATTTTTTAACTTTTTTTCCTCCAATTTTTAAACTAATTTTTTTTAGCAGGAAGAGGTGACCAGGGGACAGCATGCTGGCCATGTTGAAACTGAGTAATGTCTTTCCATGTTTAGGGGATGGCAGAGAAGACACAAATACATCTAGAGACAACCCCCTTGCTCATTCTCAGTCAAAAAGGACTGAACAAAACCATCTGTTTCCCTTGAGATCTATTGATGGAGGTGCAAGTGTACAGCACTGATACCCAGAAGGAGATCAACATTTATGCTATCTTGGAGACAGACAGGAGGGCAACATAGAGCCAGGAACGGCTCAAAACATTTGGGGCCCTCTTCTCAGCAGCCCTGAGGGTGGTGGCTTCTTTGAGATATGTTGTTGTTGAGCTGTCTCTGAAGAACCACCAAGTTCTCTTTTATGTGGCTGGTTCTTCAAAATTGTGTGTTATGCTGCTTTCCCTATTCAATGATGTGAAAAAAACAAGGTAGGCCTTGGCTGATGATTTTTAAAAACTCAACATCTTTCAGGCGCCTGTATTCTTCCTTTTTATTTAGGAACCTATCTTGACCCTAGGAACTGTTTATTCTGAGTTTACACTTTATGACTTTACATAACCCACAAGTCTCTACCTAATTTAAAAAGTTCTTTTTATCAGTGAAGTCCCATTTTGGGACTGATTAGGAAAATTTCTGTCAAGTTATAAGCCAAACATTACTCTTACTGCTGTAGTAAGAACCTTAGATCTCTGTGCTATAGACACTGTTCTCACCAAAATGCTGTTCTTTATCTAAAATTACATATAGACTCATTCTTAACTTCTTTTCCTGCAATGTTCCTCCCTCAGAGCTAAAAACACAGTGAGAGAAAGTCAGTGTAATTTATGCAATGCCGAAAAAAGAATGGGTGGGCAGATGCTTTGTGAAACCTAAGCACCTCCTTGACCTTTAAGAAGGAGTGAGAGAGGGGAAGAAAGGAAGGTGCTGCTAGTTTCTACTTAGTAATTCATAGTCTTTTCCTCAAAGCTAAGTAAAGCTTGGGGGTGGTGGTGGTGGTGGAATGGAATAGTTACCTTTGTATTCAGAAGAACCGCATTGTATTCTTCATGCAACTTCAGCTTCATTCTGTAACAGCATGAAGCAAATTAGATCTATCACTTCCCTGTGAAAGCAGGAAAACAAATAAGGGACATTCCTCTCCTTGCAAAATCCCCCTCTACAACCAGTGCTTTTTAGTTGGAGGAGATCTGAAGGATACTCCTTTAAAAACTAACCAAGAGATATACCAATAATTTCTGATACCTACTGTTTTCCTTACAAGTAAACCTAGTTTTTGCCCAGGTTATGATGTGTGAATGATGTTATAATCATTCGCAGTATTGCACAGAATCTTTAGAGAAAACTTGGGGCATATGTACCTGTATAGTCACAAAAGACATTGCACACAGGTGCTAAAAGTATGTACTCATTACCCTTATTCATATATGACTTGAAAAACTCCAAGTCTATTACACAATTACTTTAGGTTCATGTAATCTTTTGCTGCAGCTATTACTCTGTCTTATCTGTTCGATATTCCTGAAAGCTCTGCAGTAATTATTTAAGATAATTATAATTTGACTATCTGTAAGGTCAACATTCATAAAAAGACTTCATGAGAAAAAGGTGATTCCATTGACTTCAATGGTGACAGGATTTCACTGACTGTCTTTTGTGCGCATTTTAGTACGAGAAACTCTCTTTTATTTATTTATTTTATTTTTTACAAGAAAAAATAATTAATCTGCCTTGCTCCACTCTAAACAACTTTAATAACAAAAGTTCTTGAAATTTGAAATTCTATGTAAATTCCGATAAGGTCCAAAGTTCTGTTATACATTGCTCTTAATCTTTATTTACTTAAGAAGTGTTCCTGGTCAGAGGTCAGCATTAGTATTAATCATTGATAGATTCTACATATAAGAAGAAAATGTACCATTTTATGAAAGAATCCTTGTACTAAAGAATTTATGTTAAGGGTTTTATGTTAGACCAAAGCTCTAACCCAAATGGTATTATCAGAGCAGAGTGATGTTCTTCCAGTTAAAAAAACCCTGTCTTTGTACCCTGGATTTACAAAGAAAATCCCAGAGCTTACAAAATCCCCTCACAAAGTTACTTGGCATCATGATTGCTATGAAGCAGGGATGGCTGAGGGCAGGCTGTGCCCATAGTGGAGGCCTGCCCTTCCCTGTCTCTGGTGGGAAGGTACGAGGGCAGGGTGCAGACTGCCTTCTCCTCCGGGTTATCCCGACAGCCTGAGGCTGGCTGCTGCTGGTGGTTTGGTACTCTGTAATGATCCAGCTCTCACGTACCATTCCATACCTTTTCATCTTGTAAAGAAGATCCCTGTCCAAGCAAGAATAAGGGTATGGTAGATGGTACCTAAGGAGACTAGATATAACTGTATCAGAAGCCGCTCCTTCTCAAATGCCAACTCTTTTGTTCAAGCACCTTCTTCCATTTGGTGCTGGGACAGGTCCTTCCCAGCATGCAGATGTATTGCCCCTTGTGCTCACTTGAAACACAAAGATGGGCTCTCCACCTGTCACATCGCAGATGCACTTTTACTTTCTTGCATAAAATTACGTCCTTCAGACAGTGGAGAGCTGGTAGGCACTAGTATGGCAGAGCGTCACTGCCAGCTCTGTAGCCAGCCAGGCCGCAGAGCACGCGTGTGTTACACTGCGACATGGCCAGCATCTCGTCTGTTTCCACACCAGGGATGCAGGGTCAGAGTGGTCTTTGCAGCACTGATTTGCAGAGTTTGTGAATTACCTAACGAACTAGAGGGCATTAGGCAATTCATAAAGAATGCTGTACAGACTGAGACTAAGCGTAGAGAGTAAGGCAGCAAATTACAAGGCAAAGAGTAACAGCAACACGTGTAAAGAAAAGCTCTTGGATGATGAAAATTAGAAAATATTTCTGTGTCACTTACCTCCAAAATAAGAACTGTTCTGACTTGACCTGTGATCTTCCAAAATATTTTGGAACAAAATAAACAGTACTCACCACCCTTAGTATATTTTGACCAAGCCAAGTACTGCAGCCCTAGTCTCTCTCCATATCATCATAACAGTTCATTTAATTGAAAATGTAATGACCCTGCAAATGACCATTAAAACTGGGAAAAACTACTGCTTTTACTGAAGGAATAAGAATTTCAGGTGTTAGCTGGGACAAATTCTTTAACCTCCTAAATGGATGAGCCACTAAAAGGGAACAGAAACTGAAGTCTTCTGATATTTATAAATAGAAAAGTAGGTCCAAACAATGTACATTCATAAATTCTCAAATAAAACATTGAAATATCAGCAGGCATACTTTCTATTTAACAATGCTTTAAACTACTTTATTTTTAATACTTTATATGTACAACAGGAAACTTATACTGGCAACAGTATTTGGGCAATACTTTTGGCTAGCTTCAATGATATCTCCTTGTTTTAGGTAAAAAGTTTCAGTTATAGCCTGCTGACAAGAAAGGGTATATTAGATCACCATGCATTAACAAGAAAAAAGCATTTTATGCATTTATAGGATTTTATTTCTAAAGTGATTGCTATAAAAAGAATCACTGTAAATGTATTATATGGTGCATTTACATTAAAAAGTCTGAAAAGGTAGTAATATAAATGTGATATGGAGAAAGTACAAACTATCAGTATATCATTTAAACTGTCATTTTAATCTAATTCGATTTGGCTTTAAGAAACAGCATTGTATTTAGCCTCCATTAAATAATGGCAGGAGGACTGTGTAATAGTTTTAGAGGAAAAGAGCTTGCCCTGGATAGGTAGACAGAACACAGTTGTAGTCTGAAGAAGGTTTTTTTATGATTCAATGCTAAAGTAATGCATAAGTAATTAGCATCACAGAATCAGACAAAAAACAGTTATAGTGTTTGACCACTCATGCTAAAAAAAATATTTTTCCTTATGGCTAGTTAAAAGTTTCCCACTTGTTGCCTCCTTTCCTTTTGCCATGCAGATCTGAGCTGTCTATAAACCCTGCTTAAATAGCTGGAGAGGGAAAATAGAGTCATAGAATGGTTTGGGTTGGAAGGGACCTCTAAAGGCCATCTAGTCCAACCCCCTGCCATGAGCAGGGACATCTGCAACTAGATCAGGTTGCTCAGAGCCCCGTCCAACCTGACCTTGAGTGTTTCTAGGGATGGGGCTTCTACCACCTCTCTGGGCAACTGGTTCCAGTGCTTCACCACACTCACTGTGAAAAATTTCTTCCTTATGTCTAGTCTGTTTCTCCCCTCTTTTAGTTTAAAACCATTACCCCTTGTCCTGTCACAGCAGGTCCTGCTAAAAAGCCTTTCCCTTAGTCTACTTTTCAGGTTCAACAAGCCCTGTAGACTCCCCTCGGATGTCATATGCCTTTCCCAGAAAACAAGGAATGCTTGCACCATCTTGATGGTCCTCCATTGGGTTTCTTCTGTTTGCTTGACAACTCTTTTCTATTGGGAGGGCTCAAAGATGGAAACTGTGTTCCAGATGCAGCCTCACTAGTGCCCAGCAGAGGGGAATAATAACCTCCCTCAACCTGCTGGCTATGCTTTAATTAATGCAACTGTATATGAGGTTATCCTTCATGACAACAAGGGTGGACTGACCCATGTTCAGTTTGGTGTCAACCAGACCTCAGGGCCTTCTCTGCAGAGCTGCTGCCCCACCAGTCAGTCACTGGCCCGTATGGTTGCATGGGGTCGCTCACTTACTCTGATCCCCTTGTCCCCTGCCAGATGCAGAATTTTGTATTTGCCTCTGCTCACAAAGCTCCTGCTGGCCCATTCCTCCAGGCTGGCAAAGTCCTCCAGACCGGGAGCCATACCCTCAGCATGTCAGTCTCTGCCTCCCCTCCAAGTCAGTAACACCCACAGACGTCCTGAACACGTAGGCTCTTCTACCACTCCCTGGGTCCCCGATGGAGTTTTTACCCTAGCATCCTTTGAAATGCCACCTGAGACTTTGAACTGTTGACTACTACCTTTTTGGACCAATGGTTCAGCCAGTTATTCATCCACTCTGTAGTCCGCCCTTTAGCCAAGGTGATGCTTGTCCATTGAAATTTGCTACGTGCAGTATAATTCCTAAACATGTCAATGTGGGAAAAATCATCCCCAATTCAGTAAGCTTAGTTATAAATTAACGGTGCAGGAAAGTAAAGTTTTTAAAAGACAAGGTGGTCTATGAGGTTGTCCACCAGTTTGTTAACATACTGCAGTTTTTATTCTCCTCTCCACTTTGTTTTCACCTTTCATTTCCTTTTTTTCTACAGGTTGCCAATGAAAGAGGTTCCATTTAGCTATAATGGTGAGTATTACTGGTTTTCTGACTTGATTACAGTTGCATTTTGAATATGTAACTACTTCTTCAGTGTCACTTCAACAAATGTTTATGGTTTTGTTTATAAAGATGATAGGGTGCTTTAGCTATACAATTTAGTGTTTGGATAATAAGCTGGCTATGTTTGGTGAATGATTCTCTATTAGTAATTACCAATGCAGAATAATTCCACTTCTTAGCGTCACAGAATAAAGTCACAATTGAATTAATTTTAAGTGGGATGCAATCAAAGAATTGGAAGAAATTGAGGTATGGACTGGAATTAGATTGTGAAGTAATGTCATTGAAATAAGATGAATATTATTTTATGTTTGAGTGCATAATCACATACTGCCATTAAAATGAACAGTTTGCTAGAGTTAAACCATACTATATTGCAAATAATGTGCTATGCTTGAGAGCAGATGTAACGTAGTACTTAACAAGGGAGGTCAGCAAATAGGTGCTATAGCTAAAAGTTGAAATGTTCAATGTCTTTTTTTTTTTTTTTTTTTTTGTTTCGGTCTTCACAAAAAAAGGTTACTTATGAGTACAAGTTTACTTCAGTTATTATTAAGAATTTGGGAGTAGGATCATGGAGATAAAAGGAAAAGAACACCTGAAAGAATACTGAGGTAAATGGGAGTATTCAGGATGACACAGTTTAATGAAAATTACCCTTGAATAGTTAACCAAAGCAATTTCTCAAACACTATTGATCAGCAGGATGTGTAAGTGCTCAGAAAATGAGAAAGGCAAACACAATGTCATATCTATCAAAGGAGGAAAGTAAAATCTAGAGAGTTACAGAAAAGTCAGCCCTCAGAACATTTCCAAGACACTGGAACAAAGTATTAAACAACACATTTGTAGGCACCTAGGGAACAGTAAGGAGATAAGAAGACTTGCACGGGCACACGTTAGAAACAAATCCTATCAAGTTGATCTCATTTCCTCCTTTGACAGCAAAACAGATACAGGGGATGCATTTGGTACAGCGTATCTTCAATGCAGTCCCACATGGCGTTAATAAGCAAGCAAAGCAGATACGGATTAAATTAAATTCACATAAGGTGCATGTGCAACTGGTTGGAAAGCTGGACCCTCAGAACAATCCTTTGCTGCTGAAGTGGAAGAACATCTCACACAGGCTTCCACAATGCTGTCTTCTAGCTCTAGCATTATAAAACATTTCCATTAATTACTTACTCAATCACACGGACAGTAAGCTTACCAAATTTACAGATAATGCCCATTTGGGAGGACTTGCAAGCAGCTTGGAAGGCAGGATTAGAATTCAAAAAATGTCACTTATGTTAGACAAATGGCTTGAAATCAATATATGGTAAAATTCATTGAAGGCAAATACAAAGAAATGAAAAGCACAGACAGTAAAGGAATGACAATAATACTGCAGGAGAGAAACTGAGGATTACAGGAGACCACAAACTGAATCTGAGTTGAAGAGGTGATGCTCTTATGAAAAATACCATTTCAGGGAGGTGTTGAAGGGAGTACTTATGATAGAGGAAATTACTTGTCTCTGTTCAGTATTTTTGAAGAATCAGTTGTATGGGATGTGGGAAACAAATGGGAGATTTAGAAAAGATGTAAAGGTTTCAATGTCTTCACACAGAAGAAAAGAAAGGACAGAGTAGAGGCACAGTGGTTTATATCTCTTCATAATGGATTGTTATAAAGGGATATTAGTCACTTATCCATCCTTCCTGAGAGTAGGAGGAAAAGAAATGGGCCTAAATTTCAGGGAGAGAGATTTAGTTTAGAACTTGGACAGCTGCAGCTATGTGGAAGTTTAAGTACTAAAAACATTAACCTCAGGCTGCTGCAAAGACAAGCATCTCACAAGGTAGGTTTGGTCTGCCAGCTGTCAATCTCCCACTGCCAGAGTACAAACATCGTGGCTGAATTTAATATCTTTAGTTATTTTTTTTTTTTTTTTTTTTTTCTGTGAAACTGAGTTACATTTGTTAGCCAGACCATCAGGTTCTATAAACTAGGAAAACTAAATGACCTCAGTGCATGTTATACAGTTTACTAATCTGTATTTTTGACAACTTGTGTTCATGCGAAAATTCTTCTTTTGCAGCCCTGAATTAGGATCAAGAGCTAAAACCGTAGAGTATTTTGAGGCCTGTTTCTACACTGAGAAGGCATCCACAGTGCAAATGTTATTTAAAGCAAAAGCACCATTTTTAAAAAAGAAAATGCTTCCAATATGCTAATTTCAAAGCAATAACAACAATCAAATATTCTTTCAAGAGATAATCTTATGTACTAGCATAATTAACCCCAGAGATGCACACATGAACGTGCCATACTGAAATATCGTTCCTTGAAGTGCTTGCTGGTTTAAGAGATGCCCAATATAACACAGCATATTTTCTTTAGAAATAATATAAATGTTGAAATTAAATAAAGCTGTATTTTTGTTGCAAAGTGTTTGCTGTGATTCTTACTTTTACTCCTGTAAATCTATCTCCATGTATTACAAATAGCTGAGAACGAGTGCTGGCATCGTTGGGAAAGGAAAGCCCCCACCTTCTTAACCTTGGTCACATTTTGCCACCACACAGACACTTATGTTTTGCTGGTGAGCGCGGGCAGAATTGCCAGCTGCACTCCTGGCACACAAGGAAGGATTACCACCTTCCTCTCCAGTTTATGCTGTGGGTTTTTTGACCCTGTGCTGCTCCCACACAATGTTACCTGAGCCAGTACCTCAAAGAATTTTCTTCCTAAGTGCATTATAAATGTCTAAGGAAGCTTACTGTCTATGCTTGTCTGAGTCAACTGCCTTCTCCCTGATCCTCCTTCTTGATCCTTGATCTCTTTGATCTTCTCCTTGATCCTTTGAACCACAAATCATCCCACAGGCACGTATATATTCCTGTACATGGCTCCTTTGCATTGCAGCCATGTGCTGGTGTGTAGAAGCATTTTACCTCCTGACACACTGCTATATGGTGCAGTTTAATATTTTAATGGTAATTTCTGTTACTTTCATTAAAATTAATACGATGAACTAATTTATAAAATATTATCACCAGTTAAAACATTGATTTTAAAACCTGTTTAAATGGAATAGCCCTTAGGCTACTCAGCCTCTTACACTATTGGACCTGGTGTAATTTCAATCTAGTCTGCATTTAAACTGCTGAACTGTAGAACCTTGAAAACAGAAGAGAAATTCAGCAATCAATGAGTCGCCCTATATAGGTAAAATACACATTTTTCACTTAATACAGGAGCACACACATCCTTCAGAATGTCATGAATAGATCGATAGACATATACAGCTTGGTTTTGTATTAGTTTCTTTTCTCAATGGAAAAATAATAGAAGTTAAATGTGTACATCTTGTGGACAGCATACCCCTTAACCAGATGGTGAAACAAAAAATTGAGAAAAGCATTTCAGTAAGCTCGAGAGAGAGTTCCTGGGGACAGAATTCAACACACACAGGTAAATACAACAACAACAACAAAAACTATTGAAAACTTTAAAAATTAGATATAAATTCATACATATAAACACATCTATAGCTATAAATGTGTTAAAATATTGTACAAGATGTAACAGATCTACCCACCAAGGACATAATAGTATTTCTTGTTTTCAGTGGAGCACTGAAGTGGGCAAAATTCATATTTAGAACCAGTGTGATGTCTGTGATTCTCAAAAGTCTTAGTAAGCTCTCCTGCCCATTTTTTTCAAAACAGTTGCTTTGTTCTGAACTTGTTCCAAACCCAATTTTCTTTACCTCTTGAATTTCTTTTTTATAAAGTCCGAAAGTCTAGCCAAGAGAATTATTCACATAGTATGATTTAGGTTTAAATTAGTCCAGGTGATAGAAAGAAACCCGTAGGTGGAAAGAACTTAAGCAAGAGAAAGAACTACTGGAACTGTAGGAAGGGCAAAAAAGTAATGTTTTTGTTGACCTCTGGGTTTGTGAGTTTGTTCATCTGTGCATACTTTAAAAAACAGTTTCCCTATCCATTCAAACAGCTTCTGTCTATGAAGAAAAATGAGAGTATATTGGCAATCACAGTCCAGGAAGTCTATCCTGAGAAACCAATGGAAAAAGTATTAAGAGAAAACAATCCTTTAAGGAGAGATTATAAAGAGCAAAACTCAACAGAAAAAATAGCTTGCTTTTTCAGTAGTACTATAAAATTAATGGATGCTGCTTATTCAATCATGTAATAGATTTAGTCCAAGTTCTGATCCCTTTACCCTTCTTTTATTCATTATTTTTCCAGTAAAATACATATTCTCATCAGGATCACAATGACTGCCTATGATTAGCAAGGGCTTATTTTGTCCCCTTTTTCCCTTAACCTTTCTCACAGTCTGATACACAGTGTCTGCCCCATCCTGTGCATGCTTGTGGCGTTTCTGTTGCTGCTTTGTGCTACAACTCAAGGGTGGTGAAGCACTGGAACGGGTTGCCCAGAGAGGTGGTGGATGCCCCATCCCTGGAAACATTCAAGCCCAGGTTGGACGGGGCTCTGAGCAACCTGATCTGGGTAATGGTGTCCCTGCTCACTGCAGGGGGTTGGACTAGATGGGCTCTGGGGGTCCCTTCCAACCCAAAACATTCTATGATGCTATGAAAAAAATGCTTATTAAAGTTGGCCCAAGTGGTCAGAAGGGAGATTTGCTTAGCACAAGGGATGTATCTGGGCAGTGCATAGAATGGGCCATGGGAAGGAGGGTCAGAATTCATTACTTGAGAAAATTTGATTGTTGCATCGAGCAGCTCTTGGCCCAAGGGTTCAGCTGTCTAGGATCCAAAGCCTGGTTTGGTGCAGTGCAGCTCTGTGGTCTTGGTTCACTTTTAGTGAGAAAATTGCGTATATCAGGAAGCTCACAAGCTAAAGCTATGCAAAATGAGAAAAGTGAAAGCACAGAGAATCATTTTGTTATAAGGGTAACAGTAGCAGCTCAAGGATACAAAAGGAAAAAAATCTATATACCTTAAGGTACAAAAAATCTTTAAAAGCAGGGAACCAGAAAGTGGCAACTCGGCAACACTGAGGATCAGTCTGAGGATTAAGAAGCTCAGTCCTTTGCCACCTGACTGATGTTCGCCTCCCTTTGCACAGGCTCACTGGCTGCCTTACTGGGGTTGGTGAGCACATTAACAGCGGCTATCGAGTATGTGCATTACCCAAGGCATAATTGTTTCATATCAATAAGCTGTATATATCATTCTTGCAGCGTCTCTTTGTACATTGTAAAAGATGACTGAACAAAAATGAGCTGATGATTTCTATGTACAATGTCTCTCAATCTAGTCATACACATGGCAATCCCAGGCTATTTCTACACTAGTCAAATTGTACACCCCAAAGCAAATGGCATGAAAGAGCTTACAAGTTAAGGGAAGAGCCTGCTGCAAGCTGGTTTCTCTAGAAGTAGACCGGTGTTGCTCACATTGCAATAATGGCAAGCTGAATACACATCTGAAGCACCTTTAAGCCTGCTTGGTAGTAAGACTAATGGTAGGCACATGGACAACCCGTTTGTTTTGGGAGGCTGCTTCTGCCTCTGCCCTTGTCAGTCTACCCATGGTCAAGAGAAGCCTTTAGACACTTGGAGTGCCAGCATTCACTGGTGGGATCAGATAGGGCCCCACATGTGGGATGATAGGGCCACACATTTGGGATGAACACCAGTAGGTACACATCTGCCATGTAACACCAGCGCGCCAGCTTCTGAGAGCTCCTACTGGCAGTAAAATACAGTATCTTCCCCTTCTCCTTCACCTCTAACTGGTTGGTGAGGTTTGGGATTGGCAAGCTCACTGCAAGCATCACCTCTCTGAAGCGATGTGCAGCCATGCACAGGCTAAGATGTCCACAATAATCTGCGCTGACAGCATAACGAAGGTGGCATGTGGTCCATGATATGCTGGGGCCACTGCCAAGATTTCCACGCCTGTCTGTGTCTCCTGAGAGGTTCCTATCCAAATGCAAGCCGCAATGACTGCTGTTACCCATTCTGCAAGCCCTAGTGAAACGCTGTCTGGGAGGGCCCTTGCAGCTGTGTGGCTGCACACGTGCTCTGCTGGTTCATGCACACGTTCCCCCCTTCTTCACATGTATTTACTTGACTGGGCGGGAGCAGGCTGACCTCAGGGCAATGCTGGAGTATGGCTGACCTGAACAAGAATGAGATGGCACCTGCTGCCTTGAGGTTGATCGAGGGAGGCAGCTGGGGTGGGAAGGATGTCTGGTGAATGACTATGGCGGGAAGAGTGAAAAGACTATGAGGCTGTAGCAACCACTTAGTGCTGTGTAATACCTACACAATCACCTTCTTTTACCTGTGGTTGTTGACTCTGAATGCTTGAGCCCTCGGTGTGTGTGAGTCTGTGTGTGAGGAATGGGCCTTCTTTGGCTTGGGCAATTGGGGTCAGTTTCTCTTCCTCTACTCTGACTTTGATTCTAAAACTGTTGATTTAAATAGCTGAGGAACGGGGCACGTTGGTCCCAGAGGCTGTGTATAGCAAGTTGCACTGTGGTGAGACTCAGACATCTGATGAAATTTGTCACCTAAGTCGCCACTAACATGAGTTATGTGTAACCTGGATTAGCACCGTAAGAATTGAGATAGGCAGCCCTGAAACATTTGCATTAAAAGTGGCACTGCTTGATTCTGTGCCAATGACCCAGAGCAGTGAGCTGCCAGGCTGTTGCCAGATAGGCTGAAAGCACCCTCATTCCTTTGCCTGCTCCAAACATACAGAGGCCAAAGTGACAGTGAGAAAAATCGCTTCAACACACAGCTTTTCTCTGCAGAAACACATCTAGGAGCTAGGGACTCTCAGCCTGGGGGGTGAATCCTATTGTCTTTAGTACATGAGAGAGAAGACATTCTGGGATAATACTTTTGGTGAAGTGGGTTTGCTTAAAAACCTTTACTGCATTGCAACCATCATAATAAAGGGTAGTAAGTATAAACTATTGCAGTCATTACCAATCAGTGATATGTTTTGTGCAGAGTCATCAGTTAAATTCCCATTTAAGTTGAAAGAAAGGGATGGTCCATATCGTTGCAGAGTTTAAACTGAAGATGAGCAATTGCACAGGCTCGCTGATGTACTGAGTCGTGTCTACTGGCAAATGACTGAATTGAGGTCTAATTTCTTCCTTAAGTGGCAGAGAGTCACTTCGTTTAGCTGGCACAAGGTAGCAGTACCTCAACTCTCCCTCTGGGTCTGGGCACAAGGTAGAGCCCAGCCATCTTGAGGCGGGCAGGGAAAGGAAAAACACTGTGGTATTCTGATGGGGAGGGCTCTGTTGTCCGTCCTGGGAGTGACCTCCAGCACTGAGCGCCTCACCGGCCAGGAAGTTGCTTGGAAATGTGATCTTATTGGGTTTAATAGGTGCATTCAGACAAATCAGAGAAGGTTTTGAAAAAAAGGCTGTGGAATAATCCCACTCCATCCTTAAAGAGATTTTTTTGACATTTGAAACCATTTTTTATTTGTCAGTCTACCACGTATTCAGTGATATTAATACTTGAATTCCTGCCTAATGTGTGTTGTTTCTTGAAGCTTAAGGGTAGTCATCAGGTAGTGCTGAAACAGGTACAAGTCAGATATTTTTGAACTTAATTGTGAAGACTAGAACTAGGACTAGGACCCTAACTGAAAAGCTTAGCACAACTATTATGCTTGTAATAGATTAATCTTCAGTAGAGAAAAAGGATCATGCTTAACTCTTTCTAAATAGTTACAGGTAAGTCAACACACACTTTCATACAGTGAACAGAAAACTACTTTTGCTTAAAAAGAAAACTAAAATAAAAATATTTGCTCAACCACAATAGAATAGATTTGTGGGTTGTTTTAAGGTTTGAACACGTTAAAAATTCTGAAAAATACATTTGATGAAGTTTCAGCACAGTTTCTTGTGTCACAAAACAAAGCTGTTTAGAAGCACAAGTTACATTTTCACATTCCTTTAAAAGAAAGCTCATTCCTGTGTAAACTAGCTCACGCCATTTACAAACAAATCCCTCTGGTTTATCATTAGCAAGCCTTTAAAGTTGAAAATTAAAAAAAAAAAAAAAAAGCCAAACAAAATCAAATGAAACCAGAGGTCTGTAACTTAAAACACAGTATGCCTGTTCATTTAATCCGACTGACTGATAACATTTATCACATGTGGCATGTTTTGTTTTTGTTTTTGTTTTTTTTTCTTTCTTATGCTTCCAGAGCGAGGAGCTAACTTAGTAAAATTATTTCCAAAGATCTGTAATAACAAAGAAGATTTGCATTTTGCTAATGTTAGTGCAAATCAGGAGTCATTCTCTTGGAACTGATGGAGCCACATAGACATAAGGAAAAGAACTTGATTATTATTTTTTCGTGAGCACTTTACTTGAGTTTCTATGAACATGTCTTTGCTTATTTTCCCCACATTATATTTGATGCATTATAGCAGTCAGTGACAGACTTAACGTTGTCCAGATTTTTGTCTCATAAACAAAACTTAATAAAAAAAGCACAGAGCAAATTTGAAGGCTAAGATTTATGTCCTATTATTTGATATACAGCGATTGCATGTTGCTGACCTTGGCCTTTCTATTATCTTCCACACGTAAGACCGCTTGCAAAGGAGTAAAATAAAAATCCTGTGGTCTGATGCAATTTTTCCTCAGTCGCAGTTCTTGAGCTGTGGTGGGGACAGTGTGGGAGGTAGGTCCAATACAAGCACTGCTGGCAAGAAATTGTATTAAAGACTTGAACGTTTGGATTACAAGCCTATATATATAAACACACACACATATTCCTGCTTAATGTCTCTGCCATTCATGGCAATGCATCCAAACCAGCTGTGCTGCCAGCTGTGGTTTCAAAAGTAGCACCTTTTGATGCTATGACTTCCTGCGACACTGAACAGCCCAGTTGAAGTCAAAGGGAAAGACTCTCTTCATTCCCTAGATAACGGTCTGCCATCACCTTCTCCAGGTTCCTCTCATTTACTACAAAATGAAGACAGAAGGACTGGTTTTTACCTTCGCTTGTACAGCTTTGGTGTCTTAAATTGCCTTGTAACTGTTCAGCTTTAAAACTTACACTTTTTGCAATTTAGCCTTGCGTGCCATTTCTGCTAGAAACTTCAAAGCTCTTTGCTGCTTTTATTCTGAATCTTTTAAATTCTGGCAACAGTACCATGCATATTTCTTTAGCTCTGCTGTTGAAACACCTGGAGATCACAGATCAAGTAGTAAAGGCTGTTAGATATATCTTTTGATATCTGCTCTGTTTTTCTTTTTGGTTTTATTAATACAGACATTTGGTGGTCAGGTGAAGTCCCTGGTGACTGGAAAAAGGGTAGCATTGTGCCCATTTTCAAAAAGGGTAGAAAGGAAGACCCTGGGAACTACCGACCTGTCAGCCTCACCTCTGTGCCTGGGAAGATCATGGAGCAGATCCTCCTAGAAGTGATGCTGAGGCACGTGGAGGACAGGGAGGTCATTCGAGACACCGAGCACGGCTTCACCAAGG
>KL269723.1:1804-68705 GCA_000699545.1 Podiceps cristatus | reverse complement strand
CGGGAGAGCGCCCGGCACCCCCGGCCCCGTCTCCCCTCGCTCAGCCGAGCCGGGAGGGACGTTCAGGCTCGCTCTTCAGGCAGGGCAGAGAAATAGATCTGCTCGCGCTTCGCTCGGGCCGTAAAATGCAAAGCTGGGCAGGTGGCGGGTGAAATTTAATAGTTAAATATTTTGGCATGTAACAATAGAGACACTTTAAATAGCCCTTCGTCTGATTGCTGGTACAGAACACGCGTGAAGGGGGTATCAACCCAGATACCAGGGTAACAGCTCCCTTCAGCTGCAGGCTTTGAATTTAATCTGCACCTTTTAGTAGCCTCCGTGGGTTCTGTTGCCTGACAGGGGTTAGGCAAATTGTTGTTAAAATTGTTGTGGCTTTAAGATTCACTGAAGCCCTGGGAATTTCAGACTGTAGTGGTTCAATATCAGCCAGAAAGGTAATGCTGTGTCAGACTTCAGGGAGTTGGCACTGTGTAGGACCAGAGGCAGAAGAACAATGAGGAATGTGAAAAGAAGGATTTTTCTGCCAAGGAAAGGTGAGCGTGCAGCCTGGAAGAGGAAAAGTGAAGTGCTTGTAAGCACCGTGTGTCTTGGGAAGATGAATATGGTGGTTTCTGTATACCCTTCTTTATAATACCGGACCAAGAGAGAGACACATGACTCCATCATACATAGATAAAATACCTTGTGACCGTGAGTTCTGCTGATGAAGCCAAGAGCTCAATGGCAAAGCAACTCTCTGCAGGTAACCAAGCTGCCAGCAGTCACTCCAGGCATGATAATAATTAAGGGACTGTAAGTCTTCCTGTATAAGAGCAGGAACTTGTGGGTTAGGCAGAAACCTCCCTCTTGGGCAGTTTACTCTGCTGTTCACTGTGACGGGAGGTCTCGCACCCATTCTGTGACCCGGGGCCTGGTGAGCAGAGCAGAAGGGCTCTTAACTCCTCGTGCCCTCCCTGCGGGCCCAAGAGGCCCATTTGTACAAAGCTGTCTGTGCGACCTCCTCCTTTTTTAGTTGCTTGTTGCGTGGATGACAAAGCTGTAAGGTGTGTCGTGACACTGTTACTATTGCCACCGTCCTTTTGCCCGAGGGAGCACGTCAGGAGCCTGGAGCGTCGCCACGGCTGTGGTGTGAGAGGGAAGCATCTGCCTTCCCAGCAATGCCCAGAGTCAATGCTCCTCCTAAGAGAAAGGAGGAAGAAGCTGCCAGTGAAGCAAATGTGGCTTAATTTGCCTAACACATTAGATTTTTCTTTTGATCTCAGTTTGGCTTAAGGTCTGGAGCAGGAGGGTGGTTATCTCTTCCAAAAATCTGGTCATCTTATCATTCTAAATCTGGATGACTTGGACTGAGCAAATTATGCAGAACTTGATGTGTTAGTCCAAAGTTACTGAAAAGCAATGTCAATCTTAAAAAGTAATATAATAAAAAATTGAGGAATGTTACAGGTATCAACGGTCAGTGTGCCAAGCCTTATTGATTTGGGTGAAAACCAGAAATAGGGGTCATGCTGTGTCTGGCTATAAGACCCATCGGCCCATCTGCTTCAGCTGGCTCTGTAATTTTCTCACCAATTTATTCTTTGGCCTAGAGACATTAGCAAATATCCAGTGTGTGGTGTCTTCCAGCTTGCTTCTGACTGTTTAAAATGATACGTGTCTCAAATCAAGCTAAAATAAACCGTTATGATTGCATGCAGGGCTGGTGGACCTTCCTAGTATGGAGAAGGCAGGTTAGTGAGGGTGTTAGTGGTGTGAGACAGCTTAAAACCTGTTTTAGGCTGTAAAATAGTGCCATGCAAGGAAATTAAAGCAGAAACGGACAGATTGAAAACTCCGAGCTTGCTGTGTGTTTTTATTTCTAAGGATTGTGTGACTCGCTAGTTGGCTTCTCATCTGGTTTAGATCCTTGTGTGAGCGCTGTCACCGTTGTGCAGCACGGACAGGAATCCGCCCTGAGCCTGCAGTGCATTTCTCCTCTGGTGGGGCTGGAGAGGAAGCTGTCCTCTTTACAGATGGGGAGCCAAGACACAAAGTGATGAATGTCTACATCTGCAAGGGTCGAGGTACTTCCCATCCTCTGGTCCAGAGGTCTTGGGGGTCTTGTTTTTGCTCCTTGGATCTGAGACCTTTCACCAGAGCAGGCCTCCTGGGTGCCAGAAGTGGACTTTTTCCTCTGCCAGTGTTACTTTAATCTGGATGCTGCAGGATAGGGGAGTCTTAAATTGCACTGAAGTTTGGGTGGATCCTCACAATAATCCTCTTGTCCTTCCCTGGAGCTCTGAACCAGTAGCACTGAGGTGTTCCCCTGAGCGCGGGCCAGCGCTCCGACTCTTACTGCAAAGGCTGCTTAAGTATTTAACAGTTTGTGTTTTGTAAGAGAGTGTTTTGAGTGGTGATAGACTTGATGTCATCTGTATGTTGCAGAAGGGGGGATTTTGGACTTCTGTGGACTTTCCGCTTTGACTGCAAGTCACTTCGAGTAGGAAACTGGAGTTCAGCCTTGCACACGTATTTAATTTTGCATAAATATCAAATGTGCTTCCCTCTGTGTAACAGAAAACCAGTCCTATTATTTTAGTTTAGCTTGGTATGTGCTACTTAAGTGAAGAATGCCCTCCTAATGATAAAATGAACCATATTAGTAGCACTCAGAGGAATTAAAATAAAGGCAACCAAATGAAAAACCCTGTCAGAGAGCTACATCAATCTGCATTATTAAAGGTGCAGTATCTCATTTCAATTAATGGATCTCAGTTTCACTGAAAGAATATATCAACCTTGTAAAGCCTAGTGGGTTACTACAGCAAAATAACAAATCTAATCTAATGGCCTGTAATTTTAAAATGTCAAGGTTCCCCATGTGTGTTTAAACTACAATAACGGATGGTTGAAAGAACATCTGTATAAACAGAGTTATTCTTGCTGCAAAGATTCATAAGATGATAATACAGTAATAAAGTTGCATTTAATACCAGTGTAACTCCTAAGAGTACTGTTACCTCCTAATCGCACCTCCTAGCCTTGCCTCATTAATATGCTCTCTCCTCGCTGTTGAGACTTGGTTCAATTAGGGATGGCTTCTCCGTAGACTTAAGTTCCTTAGAAACTTTGCCAGCTGATAAGAATGCTTCCTTTATAGTTGTATGGTAATAATAAACAAGTCATGTTTTTCTGTCCCCTACGGTCAGTGGTTGATCTGCCATTCCCTATAGATGTGTATATGCTAAAATCCACCAACTTCTAACAAGTCTGCTACTTTTCTCCTCTCTCTATATATTTACATATTTCCCCCCTGAGAATTCTCTTGTTAAGGAGAAACTTGTCAGCTGGAGGAGTTTGTTTGGGGTGTGAGGGTTATTTCCTTTTTTCGTTCTAGCAAAACACTTGCCTCCATTAGATTTCTGTATTGAGGGTGGCAATTCTGAGTTGGTAGCAGTGGCATTGCTGGGGCCAGGTGCGTTTCTGAGTGCTTCTGGAAGCATCACATCATACAGCAGAATAGGCACGCTGCTTCTGCACTACTGTCTCTGCGAAAGAGTATAAGGGATATAGAACCAAAAAAGTGACTGGCGCCAATAAACTTCATGTGACTGTCTTGTGTTAGGAGTCTGGGAACATGGTTTCTTGAGAGCATCTCTCCTTCATGCGGATGAAGTGCAAGAGAGCTGATGGTTATGGCTCCCATTGCAAAAAAGTAACTTCAAAGGAGTTGAAGGCAGTTAATTGACAAAATCTTGTCTAATTGGTGAAGGGACTTGACTGGAAAATCTGTGGGTGTCTGGAACTAGAGGAATACACAAGTTTCTTTATGTAAACTTAAAAATGTGGAATGACACTGAGTGGCGTGCCCTGACTTTGAGGAACATCGGAGAAAGCTCTTTTGATGAAAAGTATTGATTAACCTAACTGATACACAGATTATAAAAGTAACCCATGTCCTACAGGACTGTTTATTTCCAAATATGTGGAGACATCTACTTTTCCTTTGCTTTGAAGCTGACTTTAAGATCCTTGAATAGGACTCTAGTTCTGAATATTGATACAGTTCCTAGAACGGTGGTGTCTCTAGCCAGGCTGGGGCCTTCAGCTGTCACTGCGGTCTTGCCGTTATTGGGACAGGAATGGATCAAACCCAACAAACATTTTCTCCAGTGAGCAGTTCCAGAGAAGTCAGTCTGACTGCCTATGAGAGTATTTGAATACAAATTTGAGTGTAAAATGATGCACTAAGCTTTAATACTGCATGGTTTTATTAATCAAATATTGTAGGAAAGTTGTTGGATTAGCCTCCAGGCAGTGCCTACAGTTCAGATTTCTCAGTGATTAGCCTTTCTTTCTTCTTTTTTCTTCTTTTTTTTCGTCTTACCTATATACTTTACATAAGGTATGGGGAATTAATTTATTAACATAAGCAAGTGTACTCTCAGGCTAGAAGAAACCTATGCGAATGGCTTGGACGAGCTGTCTGATTTGTGGTCAGGCAAGGTTAGGCCGGATGAATCCTGCCCACAGTGACTATAAGGCAACCATGAAGAGTCAAAAGGTATGTGGCTGGCTTCTGGTCCTAGGTGGATGTGAATGCAGAATAACTCTACTGTGGTTATAGTGACTGGACTTGGAGATGAATCCTTCACGGCTATCTCTACATCTCCTGCTGGGCAGCATTTAGGGACTGCAGACTGGGCAGGTGAAATGCGCTGCATTCTGGCCAAGTTAGACATTCAGTGGAATGGAAGCTAAATTGGTTTAAAGGGGGTGGAAGAACCCGCCCAAACTCTCCGACCCTGTCGAACTACCACCTTCTAAAAAGTTTTTCCTTCCCCGGTTGCCTGGTAGCCAACCTCCCGTCCTGTATACATGGACCCAATTCCCTTGTCATGAGATCTGTTTAAGCCATGTCGCAAGTAACGCTTGGCACAAGAGTGAGAGTAATCAGAACAATACTATTGATAAAGGGATAATATCAGGAGATGCAGGATGCAACTGTTAATTGTCTTAAAACTGGATTAATTTCTCCTTTTAGTACTAAAATTTTAAAATAGGTAAAGTATCTGCCCTTAACAATAGCGTCTGGAATGCCATTATGCAATTGGTAGTGAAGATAACGCAGCTATGTAACCTCATTGCACTTGTTCTGCTAGTGTTAAATATATACTTTAAAATACTTTTTAAAGGAAAACATTGGCCCATCTAGAAAGAACAGTGGAATATTTCCCAAGCACGGAGATTTATACAGCAGAATTGTTTTCTAACTTCTAAAATGTATTGGCCGATCTGGGAAGCGTCATTTCACAACAGGTTATTAAAACTGTATTATATTTGTTTAAAAAAAATCTACCAGTCTAGAAGCTTTTCATCCATGGATGAATACTTCTGTGCATTGGTTCTCTGCAAACACCCCAAGAAGAAGTGCTTTGGAACAATGTTACAGAAAAAGCAAGGTTTATAGGGCCAAAAGTGTATTTAAAAGGGCAGCTGCATAGGGAGAAGTTATGAACGCTTTGGCATGTAGACCCTGAAGATCTAAGCTTTCGCTCCTTCTCCTTCCAATATATCATTAAAAGAAGAAAGTACCGTCGTTCCTTACCCCACTCAGTCCCTTAGATCACAATGACTACAACAGCTACTATGGCATCAATAACATAACACCAAAATTGATAGCTGAAACTTCTCCCAGCTATGTTAATCGCTGTCTCAGGTGAAAGGGCTGCAGCTCATGTCCTCCAGGCAGCCTTGTAAGAATGCAAAGAACTATAACACACCCCAGCTTAAAGTGAAAAAAAGCTGCCTATTACTGCTTTTTATTTTATAAACAGAATAAATGTACTCCCTGTGCCTGGGACAGGGTGGGGAGTGACTGGTGGGGCAGCGGCTCTGCTGGGAAGGACCGGTGGGACAATGGGCTCGGCATGACTCTGCAGTGTCCTGGCAGCAGAGAGATTAGCCCTGCGTAGTTATTCTGGAGCCGGCAGATTGATGGAAGTGGTTCTTTGCTTCTGCTTGGCACTTGCTAGGTCACATCCAGTTTGGCGGCCCAGAGTGTGGGAAGGACATCGATAAGCTGGAGGGAGCTGAGCAGAGAGCCCCCAGGCTGCTTGGGGCTGGAGGACTTGCCCTGAGAGAGAGGGTGGTGGAGCTGGGCTTGTTCAGGAAAGGTGGCTCTTTGGGGACATGGCAGTAGCTCCCACAGCACCCACAGGCAGGTTTTTGACAAGACAGCGCCAGGCACTTCCCGGAGATATGTGGCAGGAGGGTGAGATACTTGTCATAATCTAAAATAGGGGAGGTTATGACTTGGTGTAAGGAAAAATTTCTTGACCGTGAGGCTAGTTGAGCATTGATACAGGTTGCCCAGAGGGGCTGGGAGATCAGCATCCCTGGAAGGGCTCATGCCTGACCGGTCAGAGTTTGAAACAGCCTGGTTGGACCTGAGAGCTGCCCTTATGTGGAGCAGGAGCTTGGACTGGAGGCCCTCCAAGGTACCTCCCAGCCTGAATTATCCTGTGCACCTGTGACTTCTTGACGGGGGATGAGTGAATATTGCTTAATTTTATTTTTAATTTAATGCTACTTTATTGGTTATTTATATTGTTGTAGTGCTTAAGAGCCTTTTTACATGAACAAGATCCTTCTTTGTACACAAGCAAAACTCCTGTGGCTTATGGCAGACATTTTCAGGGTATGCCAGCTAGTTTCCTTTGTAGAAACTCCTCAAGACAGTATGAAACACATTTTGCCTCCAATCTATCTACTTTTGCTAAACCTGTTTTATTTTAGAAAACAGTAAACACGACTGATTTCATTGGCTTGCTGAGATTATTTTGTGTTGTTGTTATTTAATTAACTGTGCACTGTTATAATTGACCAATAAGGAATTGAAATTATTTCCCTTGCTTTTCAGATCTTGAGATGATAATGTGCAGGCTTAATTCTTGAGAATTTAGATGCTAAATCCTTAAGAAGTCTTTTGTTTGTGGTATTAGTTTATTTCAAATATTGGAACAGGCTGCCCAGGAAAGTGGTGGTGTCACCATCCCCGGAGGTATTTAAAAGACGTGTAGATGCGGAGCTTAAGGAAAGGGTTTAGTGGTAGACTTGGCAGTGCTAGGTTAACAGTTGGACTTCATGATCTTAAACGTCTTTTCCAACCTAACTAATTCTATGATTTGTTGGTTATAAGAATGCTCTACCTCAATAGTCACTCTGCTTGGTTCTAATATAACTTGCTACTGTTAACTAGGGTTTTTTTATTGTATGTGCATATACAATGATTATTGCTAGTAAGCCTTGCCTTAGCAGAATGACTAGCTTAACAACGGGGTTAATAATAGAACTTGCATCTGATTTTAAAATTGACTTAAAACAGGCTAGTGACTTCTTGGTTGGTGAGGAAAGGAGAAAATCTACTTCACTTGCCCATTTGAAGAGAAACTCTATTTTGCTGGTTTCTGCTGTTCTGCGGTCTCATGCCTAGTATCAAAGACAGCTTGATTTTGAAATCAACTCTGACAAGCTAAGATTTTGAAAAATAAGATGGCCATGGCTTATTGGCTCTGGCATCATTGTCAGTGATTCACAAAGTACTTCACAGGCCAAGGAGCAGTGTGGTGGAAGCAGGGGAATCAATTCTTTAATTCTGCTTTGTACGGCTGAATGAGTAAAGTAAGAGGGAAATGCTCTTCATTAATCTCTCGCAGAGTTTTTCCCATGATCCTGGTTTGTGCTAGAAATAAGACAGGGATTTTTGCATTAAGTGATCCCACAGTCAGTGTCTCAGGAAGAGTGGGAAAGGAAAAATTCTTTTTAGTGTCTTTTTCCTGTACTGTTCCAACCTCCAAAATCTCCCTATCTCCATCTGACCTTTTCATGGGCTTCAGAAGAATCTCAGTCCTCAGGTTATCTACAAGCTATAGAGAAGGTGGCTGCACATACTCTATGTAGTGCAATAAAACAGGAGTCCTCATCTTGAGACTGTAAATACATTCTTTATTGTTTCCTTTCCTGTAGGGGTTGGTAGATCTCAGCACAGTATTGCAATCATGAGCAATCAAGTCTCTGACTGGATTACAGCAGCATTTAGAAGATAAATCCAGCTGTTACCTGCCTTCTGTTCCTCAGATCATATATTACTGTGATTCAGGGTTTTCTCACCAACAGAAAGGAGCTGAAATCTGTAAAAAGATTAATACTCAAGACTTGCCCAAATTTATTTTAGATCTGGTAAATCCAGTGAAAGTGTAGGTCAAGGGCTTTGACATGCAGTATTGAAAATGCTTGATAGCACTGCAGCATGGAATCCCTTACACAGGATGGGACTCCTGGAAGGAGAAGCTGTGAACCAAAGATGAAAAGTGTTGGAACTTTCCATTTCCAGGGAAAAAAAAAAAAACAACAACAACTCCAAATGACCTTTCCACTAAAACCATAAGGTCAGGAAACTCAGATGAATTTGTACTTCAGCAGCAGGCCATAGACTGGCACAAATAGTTGCAACCTTTGCTCTCACTTGTGAAGTACAGTCTTGCTTTTACGTAAGCAGAGGCTGATGCCCATAAACATCTGCTTTCAAGTGGGAGCAGAACGGTTGCATGGCTACAGAGGGTGGGGGGCTGCGGTTCAGATCTCTGTGGTGCTTTGCTTTGCAAGCATTGTTTTCCACGAAGTGCACAGGGCTACTTCATGCTGTTGTATCACAGCAGAAGAGTGTGGCTCTGGTGAAGTTTAGAGGTCTTCCCACAACGTCTTAAAACAAACGTAACCCCCAAATCCAGACCTATCACTTGAGTCTTCAGTAGCATATAAATGTTATAGAAAACTGTGGAACTCCTAATGATTTATTTTCTTGAATATCAGTGATGTTTTATACATGACATGAGTGTATTGGGTGCTCTCCTCCATTTCCCTGCAAACAAACTCTGAAAACCTTATGCATCCAAAGGCCTACTTTACTAGTCTAGAAAATTCTTAAATATGAGATTTTTCTTCAGTCTGCTGTCAGAGAAAGGCAGCCTTAGTGTCTGAGTAAAAGCACTGAAGTTTCCTCTCGCCAGTATTTTTCATAATTCTTCGTTTTAAGTATTATTGACTGCTCATCTTTGTTAACAATTTTTCTTGGGGTTTATTTTTTGGGTTGGTTTGTTTGTTTTAATTCAGAAAGCAGCCAAGGTGTGTTAGCTAAAATCTGCTATTTGGCAGTGAGCATTTTCTGACTGGATTTGGAGGAGAGGAGGGAGGAATGAGGAGAGGCAGCAGTGGCTGCCTGGTCCCTGTCAGGCGGGTGTGGGCAGGGATGCCCAGTGTGCCGGGGCGTTCAGCGCTGAATCCCTTGGCTCAATTTCTGTCCGGCTGTTGTGATTCATTGCAGTGGGCTAACTTGCATGTTTTGTTGCAACAAAAACAACTCTGGAAATTTTTCAGTCCAGAAGCATAACTCTAAATATGTAATCTTGTGTAGATCCAGGCCTGGAGGTTGGTGGCCCTGCCTGTGGCAGGGGGGTTGGAACTCTATGGTCCTTGGGGGCCCTTCCCACCCAGACCATTCTGTGATTCTAAATAGGAAAAAAAGGACAGGAACTACATAAGTAGTTTTTTCTGTTTATAGTTTTCCTGATTCTGGCAAATTGGTTTGTTTTTTTTTGTTTTTTAAAAAGTTGTGGCTTGGAAAAAAGAAAGTCCTGATTTGGGAGCATGCATGTGTGGTGTCTGTCTTCTGCCAGTGTTTGGATCAATTAAAGTTAGCCAAGAAAATAAACTATTTTTGTAAAAAAAATGCTGGCAAGAAAAAGAAGGTGTCAGAATTGGTGAGTCACAAAGGTGACTCTCTCCTGAGTTGGAAGAAATGATATAAAAGCTTAGCCTAACATCCTACCCCTCCCAAAACCAATCTTTATTTCGACAAGGAGGCCTTCAGTTTTGGAATAACATGAAAAAAACCTCATAAATCAACGAAGTTCGAGTGACTCAAATGATCCTTTATTAGAAACAGATTGCCATCTCTGAAGAACAGCAAAAATACCCTCAAAACATTTTAATTATGAACATGCAGATCTTCAGTCTTGCTGGAGCCTTATTTTCTCCTTCCCTTGGAGCAGCACTGCTCTGCCCGTGTCTCTGCCCTGCCGAGGGTGCTGGGCTGACGGGTGCTTTCTGTCGAGGTGGAGGTGTGGGCTGGAGGCAATGTTGTGTGTTTCCCTCCGGACAGCCCAGGCATGCAGCCGCTTCTGAAAGTGGAGGTGGTGGCTGTTGTATGGTGATTCTGGGCATCTGGAGTCTCTTAGATTGGCACAGCACAGCTGAGGGTTAAGATATTCCCTGTGAGGAGATGAGTGTAAAGGGAGCAGGGTGTTAAAAATAAAGCTACTGAAGTAACTTCACCTCCCTCGCTTATCTTTCGATGATTATTTTCTCCCGGGAAGTAGTCCCTGGTTAGATTTGCAGAGGTTCACTTGGTACGGGTACTCTTCAAAGACAAACATCAAAGTGGATTTATTCCAGCCTCAAGTATGAAGGATGCACTGCAGTCAGTGCTGGAGCCTTCTCAGAGTATCCTAAATGAGAAGATCCATATTTTCGTTTAAGAAACGCGTGTCAGTCATAAATGCTTTACTACTTCATTCCTTTCCCTCATTTTGCTGCTTGTGAGTAGCTTCAGGGGAGAAAGTAAGCAAAGCTGTTGTAGATAGCTGTGGGATAACTTAGTGAAAATTCACAGGGGTAGCTCTGAGGTGACATTCCAGTAAGATTTAATAGAAAACTTGTCTACCAGTGCTTGTGGGATTCTATTCATTAATTTCCATTCATCGTAGTTTGCTAGTGTCTCTGATGTAGCACTGCTGAATAATAGTTTTAATTATTGAGTTTTTATTTTTGGATTTCAACCAAGACTCTGAGTGCAGATTCTGGTTAAAGGCAGATCTGGTATTTGTGGGTTTTCTGCCCCCTCATTTTTTGTTGGTATTTCAGTGCACTGCTTAATTCTCCAGTGCCATACTGGGTTTTCTTTTTCATTTTAGAATTGTGTGGAGAAAACTTTCATTTCAGCTTCCCACATTAAGGGCCTTGAAATCAATAGATCAAAGCCAGAGCAGGCTTCTTGGAAGTGGTGCAATCTCAGACTATGTTGAAAGTTCTTGTTTTCTGCTTTTTTCCTGCCTCTTGTCTTCTCCCAAGAGAAGGAAGAGCATAAGGGGGATATCTGTGTTGGGAAAGGGGAGCATCCCGTCACTGTATGCTTGGGGTACAGGGCTACGTGACTAGGAGGAGCTGATTTCCAGAAGTAGCACTGGTGGCAGCCTTTGTACAGGATGGGGAGCTCCAATATGAAGCATCAGTCATAGTTTCCTGCAGCTTGATCTGGGCTGCAGTATTCCCAGGAAACAGGTGCTGTTTCAAAAACTGCTGGTGGATAAGAGGTTGTCAGTGTTAGCTATGGGAGGTGAACGTTCTCCAGGGTGTGCAACCTCAACCAAGCTGAGGTTTTCTTTTAGGATTGAGAGGGAGAAGGTAGGCATCTTGTACACCAAAACGTATGGACGGAGCAAAACATAAGCTCCTATTTTTGTATTTGGTGGGGAGGGAGAGGGCTTTAGACTTAGAACTGCAACTGCATGCAAGGCGTAAGCGGCAGGTGAAACAAATGTGATAGAGCCAGCAAAGTTGAGACGCTTACACGTGTCAACAACTCTTGCTGGTACTCTGTGTTTAGAGTATGAAGAAAAGCTTTCATTTCATCAACAAAAAGCAAGTTAGAAAAATGGTTCTTCTACAACATAGAAAGCTTCTGGCAAGGGAAGAAAGTCATTCCATCTGTGCACACTTGTGCCCTGTGTTGTCCGGAGGTGTATTATAGCAATTTGCTTAGGACAATGGCATGAGATGAAAGGAGCTGCTGCCAGACAGTTCCTCCATGACCATTGCATTAATGGATTGCCATGAAAGTGTCTTGTGACCAACTGAGCTGGAAGCAGTGTGTGTTGTCCTGCTCCTCAGAGCTGGGATTTCTTTCTGCCAGAAGTCTAATGAGGCTGTGGGAGGGAAAAAGCATGTTTGGGAATTTTCTGGAGTGTGGTAACTATAGCTTTTTCACTCCCAGTGCAGTGGCAGATTATTTGGGCTAATACAACTAGGAGAATTATGACTTTGTTCTTGCTAATGAAGCAGAATGCCTCTTTCTTGTTCATCAATGGCCCATCTGACTTTTGATTAACTAGAGGGCTCTGGGCCACTCTCTTGCTGTTTGCATGGGCAAGGTTGGGGGATTTTGTTGTCTGTAAATGACTGCCCAGTGATCCATCTGTTAATACAGAGCAGTATAGGTGACAAAAGGCACTCACTTGATGAATCTGTCGTATAGATGCTGCCAGCTGTCGGCATCCCGTGTGACCTAGGTGCTTTAAATAACTTTATGTAGGAGAATGGCTATTGCAGGCTGACTTGAATAATTTGTGTGTAGTTGGTCTTCCATCCTCCTTGTATCTTCATATGTTCTGGTGCATATAGCTTCAAGGTCTTTCTTCTAAACTTGTTCATGGGTTTCTGAATGGGCCTTTCTTTTTAGTGCTATTTGAAGGACTGATAAAGCTGCATGGCTACTTCAAGCACTGTCATAGGAACCAGAGTATATTTCTTAGGTAAGAAATGCAGTATCTCTTACTTCCTGAGCTCTGTGTTGGAGCTTAACCAAGCGGATAAGGTCTTGGCTAAAGCAATTGCTATGCCTTGAACTTCTGATGAATGTGTTTGAAATGATCTTATCCCATCTCACCTTTTGGGCAAGCCAGTCTAAATCTGATGCAGGGAAAAAAAACTTACTTGAGAAAACTTACAGAAGAGATGAGGAGGAGCAGGGTCTGGATAAAGAGCATCAAGAGAATGCACCCTGAAGATAGGCACTTCAGAGAACATAAGCTAGATCAGGCATTTGTAATCCAATGTATTTTTTTTTTTTTTTTCTCTAGGGAGTCCTGGTTGGAGTCAGGATCATGATACAAGAGAGATGTAGCTCTTTCTAGTGGAAATTTATGATGGTAATTCTGCCTTCAATGAGCTGCTCAGCAGAGCTTGATAGACCTTCTCTGATACATTGTTTCTGTGAAGCTGTTTCTTCAACAGCTCTTCCATGCCAGCATTTGGTATCCCTTTCCACCTCAGTGGAAAGTGAGAAGCACTGAGTAGGTACTGACTTGCTACATCTTCTCTTTGGAAGAGGCTTGGATACCTTTCAGTTTCATTCCAGAGTTACACTGCTGTTTTTCTGAAGAGAATAGTTGCTTCTTTCTTTTGCTGCTTCTGTCTTCCTCCTTCATACTCCTATTTTTAAGGTAGAAGGTGGTGCTGGCCAGCAGATGTTAGACTGTGGTGTCAGCTCCTGCTCTTTGCTTTGAGGTTGGGTTGAACATATTGCTTTCCAGCTCTAGGCAGTTGCTTCTCTAGTCAACTTGAACAGCATTTCATCCTGACAGCTGTTTTGCTGACGTTACACCCAGTTAGTTATTCATTGGGATTAAGGGCTTTCTGCAGCCAGAGCTCTTCACGGGGAGGGTGCCATCGTTTGGCAGAACCATTAAATCAGTAATTCTATAGTGCTTAAAATTTTTAATTTTCCCTGCATCTTTCATATTTGGAGTTCCGGCTTAATTGCCCCATGGGCAAAGAGACTTACCATAAATACTCTCCTTTTTTCTACCTTTTCCTCTCACATGCAATGTTTTTCCAGCCAAAACCTTAAAAGCCGGACTTTGTTCGGTTTTGCTTGTTCTTGGGACATCACAGATACCATGTGCGTGCTTGGGGCTCTGTACACAACTGTTCTCTGAACACTTACTGAAGCCTATGTCACAAGAAGGTCTCTCAGCATGTGTTTGTATTGTTCACTCCCTGAAGATGATTATTGTGGTTTCCAAATTTGTCACATGGGTAGCGCAGTCTTGGGAAGAGAGTTTTTGTAGTGGTGGTGGTGATGGCACTGGCCAGTGCCTTCAGCCAGTGCTGAAGGTGCAGGTGATGTCCCTCCAACCTGGCGTCCTCCTCTCTTGTAGAGGTGGCAGCGGTGGTTCTTGTCAGCACAGTTGGGCTGGATGTAGCTAGAGGCAAGTACTTTCTGTTTTGGGGACACTTGGTGCTTGAATGGCCATTCTTCTTGCTTCTCTGCTGCTCGGCAATTGCCTGGAAGTAACTTGCGTTTTATGGCTTAGTAGCTCTAGTTTTAAGCTAATGTGTGAGCGTTCCTCCTGTAATTAAAATCAAGAATCAGTTTTATTTTGGATCTGTAGCTTAGTTTGTCCTGGCACTGGTCCAGGCTGGATGGAGACGCTTTGTTTCCTTATGTCAGTTGTTTTGCTGCTGATAAGCAGGTAAAGGAAGAACTCTGATTGGGGTGCACGCTCTTGCCACATCTGTTTCTTTTCTAACGTATTTCTCACTGCCCTTGGGTCTCGTGCATGATGGAAAGAATGTTAAGCATATGTATTGGTCTCTCATGGTCTGCATCTGACTTCAGCTCCAGTGACACCTATTCACACATTGTGTCTATAATGTTTGGTGCAATTCTAGAAAGAATTGTGATAACCCCTTGATTTTTCATACCCATGCCCTTTCCCTAGGCTCATCAATTTGTTCTGATTTATCCTGCTGCCAGAGTGCACTGAATGAATTTGATATGCTTCTGGTGAGCAGTTCTCTCATGGGCTAGCCTTGGGTGTGAAAGGAAAAAAACAAGGGTGGTTTTCATTATTGGAAAGAACAAAGCCATGAATAGAAGGGCAAAAGAACTGATGTCCCTTTCAACAGGCGATAAATTTCCAATACTCTTTTCAGCTGATGTGTGTTATATTTTCAGACTTAACTGACTTAGGTTTAAGACATTACTGATTTCAGATACCAGCACATTTCATGTTTGGAAATTGAGGTATGTGAGTATGATCTGACACAATAAAATTCTGTCTTTAGAATGAGAGAATAATATTAAATCCTATTTAAAAAAAAATTCTGCTACTATGTCTGCAATCAAAAGGGTCATCTTGAAGCTGAAGACTATAAAAACTGACTTGCTTTCTTAAATTCCATCAGCACAAAGATTTACTAGGCAAGTACTGAGAAATTGATTTTTTTCTTTTTTCTTAATTGGGAGACTCAATTTACCTGTCCAGTTTTCTCTCAAAGACCAAAGAATTAAAATTCCATGCCTTCTGTTTGTACAGTCTTGTACTTGGCTATCCCAAGGATAGGTTTAGGGCCACACTGCAGACCAAGCAGATGATCCAGCTAAGCTCAGTGGAAGTGGGAGTGGAACGTGGCTTTCTAGGGTTTTGTTTTTTGCAATTGAAATAAAAACTGCCAGCTCTGCCATACAAACCCAAAGCCCATCAGTGCCTAAAAGCGCACCAGCTTGCTTCCATTTTCACTTTTATAAGGTAGCCTATAGAGATTCCTATGAAATGTGCCTATTACCAATATTGCCTGGAGTTTGACAGTCCTTGACAGTGGTCCAGGCTGGAGTCAAGATTCTAACTTGAGATGACCTCTTTCATTATTTAGTCCCTGATTGGGAGATTTCATGAGTGTGTGTCTTGAAAGACCACATATTTTGCATTTCCATCATTGGTGGTGTCGTCATATTTCCTTACTGAATCTAGACATTCACTAGCTTTATTCTCTAGCACTCTGATTTTAGGGTAAGTTTTGTAACTGGATAGGTTTCTTGGTGGTTGTTGCTGTTACCATAAGATTATATACTTAAATTTTTATGGGAGACTTATAATTTTGCCTTAGAAATTTAGCGTGCTAAGAGTAACTTGGCATTAGTTTGACTTTTGTTGTGGCTTTAAGTTAGGCTGTAACAGAAATGGGAAAACTCCATAACTCAAATGGGAAAAGAAATTATTTGTGTTTTGTAAGTACATTGATTTTTTTTTTAATCTAATATGATGGCTTCTGATACCATACAGATCAGTTGGTATAATATTGCAAAGAGCTGAGGAAGGCTCAGCGTATTGCTCTGAGAATACCTGACTTTCTGCACTGATAGAGCTTTCATGTATACAACACCTGAAAATCCATTTTCATTCCCTCATGAGCAGCAGAACTTGTGAGAAGACAAGTGAATACTAATGCAAATTATAATTTCCTTTATATACTGACTATGTCTGCTATGCATGGGCTACTGCTGGAGTTTCAGCCTCCACTAAAGCCCAGCCAAGCTATTTGACTTCAGGACAGCACAAGAATGCTTCTTGATTGAACTTCTTAAATTATTTTCTTACTGCTTTTCATTTGAGCATATACTTTGTCTGACCGCTTGCTCTTTTCAGCACTTCATCTCCCGTCCTGTGTCTGCAGCATTTGTTAGACTGAATTGCATGTACAAACCTAAAAACATTGAATTACCAAGAGGTGTGCTGAATTCTCTCTGGGGAAATAGGTAAGTTTTTACTTTACTCATCCAGTACCCAGCGTCTTAGAACCTGATCTCTCTGAGGACTGCTAAATACAAGTGAAATAAGAATTATCTGAATAATTACACATGTTGGTTTCTGTCTTCAGTCTTGGAGAACGTGATGAAATTCGCAAGGTCAGGCCTGCTAAAATAATACAATAGTGTTGCCTCTGCAAGCTCAATTCTCCTTCATAGGCATGCATATTAAATACGTGGTCACTGCTGTGTTTCTTCTGAGTATCTCTTTAGTGTGCAGAATGAATAGCACAGCTCTTAATGAACAGCTATTCAGTATTTCACTTTCTCCTTACTGTTCAACATGCAATCCTATGCCATGTTTATTGTGTGCTATTCAAACCAAATCCCAAGGACAGAATTACTTTCTCAGACTTTTGTGGTGCTCATCACTAGAGTATCTCTGCAAAAAAAGTTCTTTGCAAACATGAGTCTTATTTCGTGCCATCACAGTAAGTACCAGGACTGTGGTATGGAGAAAACAGATTCAAGACTGTATGCTAATTTGAGACTCCTAAGACCTTGTATTATTTGCCATGTACTTAGCATTCTGTAGCGTTATAGAGGCACAGCTATGGCTCGCTTCCGTGCGCTGGGATGCCAGGCGCTCATAGCAAATGAGCAATGTGTGACTAGTGATCAGCTATGAAAAGCTTGATATAAATGACTTGACTAGTAACACAACTGAGTACAGTGGCGCAAGCTGGGAGAGTATTCAAATCTCAGAGCAAGCCATGTGGCTAGCTGAAATACAAGCTCATCTCCAACTCCCTGCAATTCTTTCCTACTTTTGCTGCCTACATACAACTTATACAGACAAGGAAATACCATTGTCCTCCCCTGAACTGTTTCTTTCTAAGGCTTTCAGTCTCCTGTGATGTCCTGTGATCTGATGGATTTTTCTTGTTTTAATACCAGTTCTTTGTTCTTTATCGTTCTTGGGCAGTTTCCTTTTCTCCTGTCTTCTCATTTCCATCACTCTCATACCTCATTGGACTATGTGCTTTAAAGCTGGCACCAGCCTAAAGGAGAGAGCGGTGTGGGTGCTGTTGAGTCACAAGATTTGGGACTGTGTGTCACCCTTACCTGCTCTAACAGGAAAGAAGCAGGGCTGAAATGCCCTTAGCTAGGAAATGTTTTTTATCTTACCAGGATACAGTCCTAGTGATTTATTTCCCTTGCTAATGGATAATAAACTTCTGTAATTATTAATGTTCTTGACTAACATTGCAAGCCACCTGTCTTCACCTCCTTGGATGAAGCTGATCAAAGACCTTATCCAGCACGATTTTTCTGCCTTACTATACACATTTCAACTGGAATATAACTTTTTTCATGTTTATGATCATGTTTTGGAAATAAGAAGTTGTGATGAATTAAGAGGCCATATGTTAGGAATTTTGAAATGACCTGTGGTAGGAGAGAGGGCTGGGCAGTAACATCTCTCCTGTTGTGTGGAGTTGCCTGTTCGTATTCAGGTTGTCTGAATTCTTTGGCAGAAATTCAGCATGTAAAGGTTAATAGATCAAAATTTGTCTGTCATAAAGGCTGTGGAAGCTTACTCTGTCTGTCTTGGTAGTGGATCTGCTTGCTATCACTATGCTATGCTAAATCTGCTTTATCTCAGTAACATCTTCACTATCTTTGGTAATTAGAATGAAAAGTCAAACTGAGATGATTCATTTAATACCCACTATGCTATTTTTTTTTTTTTTTTGGTATACTGTGCAATAGTACTCATTTGGAATTCTCTAAAATCTAAAATGTCTTATGGCAGATTTGAAATAGGGATTTATTTTGTAGTTTAAAAATGTACAAATTTCATTTTCTTCTTTTGACCAAACCACAAGCTATAAAAATCTGCCTAAGGCTGTCAGGTATATTTAACAAGAATAGATGCGTGTCATTTTTTGTTATGGTGGAAAGATAAAGTAAATAACTTCTCTGTAATGAAAGACTCACAATACATTTGACTAGGAACCATAGTAAACTTGGCTTCATCTTGAAAATCAATAAATCAAGTCAGTGTTATGGAAGTAGGATGTCTTAGAGTCCAAGTGGTATGTCTGGTGTGACCCACAGTACAACAGTGTTTTGAACTTAGTGTGCTAAATGTTCACAGGTAGTGGGCATCCGACAAAATGAAGGATCCTTAAAGGAACATTGTGCAAAACCTGGGATTGATCTAACCAAGTATAGTTGGCTTTCTTATTTTTCTGTCCCCGTAGGACAGCTTTGGTCAGCACTATCTCAGCATACAACCCTTCAGTTGTAAAATATGCCGAGTATTTTTGAGCCAAACTGTTGATAAGCTCAGGTCCTACTAGCTGGTGATTCTTTGTGATACTGAGAGGTCTAAAGAGAAGGTGCATGTCAAGTGTGCACATAGGCACACCAACCATGCATTTAAAATGATGTCGCATTTCCCTATAGCTAGTTCTTGGAAGGCTCTGCGGACAGTAAAGTGATAGTATCGCATCCAGGTAGAAGGGAAATTTCTGGCTCATCTCAGAGAATCACTTGTGCCTCAGAGACCCTTCAGTTTTTGTGGGTTTTTTGTGTTTTTTTTTTTTTTTTTTAAAAAAAAGGGCTATTTCCAAAGTATGTGGTGACCCTTTAAATGTTACGATAGAAGCTTGCTTTTTATATCTGTTTTTGTGCCACAACTGTAACATGAGATGGCTTATCTCAAATAAAAGCTTCAGGGAATTGGAAAAACTATATATTTAAGTTGAGTTAAGTTTTAGGATGCCATTGTAAGACTTCTATTACCGTTTTTGTAAGATAAGTGTTGATCAAAAAGGACATCTTATCTTTCTGGCTTTGAAGCACAGGGTCTACATCATATGAGACTCTTTTGGTGTGTTGGCGTGAAATAGTCTGGGAACAATAGTTGCACTATGACAGTGGGCAAAAGTAGAGGATAGGCTCTCAAATTGGGGGCACAGGTAAGCAGAATAAAAGTTTTGGCTGGAACCCTGGGAAAATGCTTGCAGCTAATGTCTCTTGTGGAAATGAGGAGAAACTTGAGATTTTAGCACAAGGTAGCTTTGTGCAGGTTTCTGTTGATGGCAGAGAGAATGTGGAAAGCTGCATGGCAGACACTTGATAACCAGGCACCAAGAAAAATGCCCTTTGATGTTAAATCCTGTACATCTGGGTGGTTTCTGAAAAATGGAGGCTACACCCTTTTTCCCCAAAGTAGCTGACCTTAAAGTAAGGGGAGGAGCTGGTAGAACTCCTGAAGGAGGAATTTTGAAGGTGGAGTGTGTCTGTTGCACTAGCTTGATCCAGACATTATCTCATGCAGGCTCTAGAAAAAGCCCCAAAAGGGCTAAGCTACCTAAAGAAGGTAGCTGTATCCTGCTGGCAAGAGTGTAGCCATCATATCTGCAGCTAGCTTATTTTTCCCTTTCCTTCATGTGTGTAAGTACCATCAGTCTCCTGTCTCTGAAAATCAGACATTCTATTCTGTAAAGAGTGGAGGAAGGCAGCTCCCTCTGTGCTTCCTTGGGTGCTCTTGCAGAAAATCTTACAGAAGACAGGCACAATTTATCAATCATTATCTAGTTAACCTCAGCTCTCAAATTTTAGGGTATGGATAGTAGGATATGTGGTTGTAGGCTCATTAGTAGCCTTTTTCTTATGATTTCTCTGACTAGGGTCTCATAGCATTTACCTGAAAGTGTTACGACTCTTGGAAATCCTGTTGTGGTTTTGTTTAATTTGGTATTAGAACAACATCAAGCATTTGGAGTAAAAGCCAGTGCTTTATTGATATCTTCTACTATAGGACCATTCAGTTCACTCATTAGATGTTATTGTGGACCCAATTTGCACATACAAATATGTATTGGGGAGGAAAATAAGTAAGCAGACAATTATACATAAAGAAAAGGTTTGCAAGGTAACTTAGTCACAAATGTGAATAAACAAAGTTGATTCGAGACTTAGTCACATGTTATCACTTCTTAAAGAGCTTGATGGTTTTTCTTACAGTACTTAAGTAAATGTGGTGAATAAAAATTCTAAAGCTAGAATTCTTCTTAAATGTTTTTTGTCAAAAGTAGATTATTGGCTCACATGAACTAAATATCTGAGCTTTATGTAAACTATTTGCTTGACATTAATTTTTGACTGGGTAGAGATGGCATCAAAGCTTAAATTTATTCTGTGGATTCAGTTTCTGTGGAGATTTTTGTGACTGCCAGCATGAGGAGCATCACCATCTTTATTTCAGGGGCAAATTACTTTCAGTATAACAATGTTATGACATATTCAGTTGAAGTTCCTTTTACAAATGCTCATCTGCATTTATGAGTCAAAGCAGGATGACACACGGAGACACAAGTAGGATTTTGATTGTCAGTCTTCAACTGTCTTTTATTCCATCTGTCTTGTAAACAGTTTTGAATATATGTAGATACAGGACACCTGACCTTTTCATCCCACCCTCAGTTAAGGGACCAAGGTTAGAGGAACGAAGATGGTGAGCAGCTTCACACAGCTGGAGGCAGCTCATGCCACCTGATCTAGGGTGGCCCTTAGCTCTAGCCAAAAGACCACCTGTTTCTGATGGCTGACCTCAGAGACGGACTTTGCTATGAGGTGAGGCTGTCAGAGTACAGCATCCTTTTCCATCGTACCTGACTGGCCTGCTGTGAAATAGCTTGTTTGTGGATTTTCTTTTTTAATGGTGAGGGTTTAACTCACTACAGCACAGACCTCATTGCTGAACCTGGGAACATGCTTACCTTTTGATGTGGATGTCTGCCAGGCTTCTGGCCTAACTCTGCGCTTTTAAAAGATCCCCAGGTGCTGCTGTTGTTGCACAACACTTCTAAGAGCCTTGATGCCTCAGTAATTTTAAGGGTCTGCTGTTTGCAGCTCGTCCATGCAAACCATTGAGCCCTGCGGCAGTATTTTCCCCCTTATTTTTCTCCTCTTGTTTGTTTTTATGCTGTTGGTTTCTTGGCCTTGCAGCTGTGACCCTTATAGTCTTACTGGGCAGACTCCCTTGGGAGGTGATTCTCCCTGGCCTGAGATTTCAGATACCCTCTTTTTTAGAGGGTATCTATCCCTTGCCCTCTTTTTGCTCCTTTTCCTTACTTCTTGCTTTCTGGATTTTAGCTTATACTAGAGAAAAACAAGACCTAGTGCATAGCAAAGTAGATGAGTCATCTGAAGGCTTGTTAATGATTGTGCAGTGGTATATACACACAGAGTCTTAGCTAATCAGCATGAAACACTTGTACCTGATATTCTCTCATCAGCGCTAATAGCATCATAGATGGGAACAACTGTCCTCCTCCAACATTCAGGTGCAAAATCTGCCTCTAGTTGGGCAGCTGTGCAAGTAAAGGGACATTGCCTCCAGCTGGACCTAGGACTGGCCCTTTTGAACTTGGAGGTCTGAAACAAGACAGAGCATCATTAGCCAGCTCTGCTGCCCAGAACATGTTCTGTAGTAAATGGTGATGTGTAAGTGCCAGCACCTTGCCTGTCAGTTTGGTACACTGCAGCCCCTTCCTTGCATAAGACCGAGGGCCAGCCTGTTGGCAGACTCATCCAGCTGTACCACTGTGTCGTGGTTTAACCCCAGCCGGCAACTAAGCACCACACAGCCACTCGCTCACTCCCCCCAGGTGGGATGGGGGAGAGAATCAGAAAAGTGAGAAGACTCATGGCTTGAGATAAAGACAGTTTAACAGGTAAAGCAAAAGCCATGTGCACAAGCAAAGCAAAGCAAGGAATTCATTCACCACTTCCCATGGGCAGGCAGGTGTGCAGCCACCGCCAGGAGAGCAGGGCTCCATCATGCATAACAGTTACTTGGGAAGACAAAATACCATCACTCTGAACATCTCCCCTTCCTCCTTCTTCCCTTGGCTTTATGTGCTGAGCATGACGCCATATGGCATGGAATATCCCTTTGGTCAGTTGGGGTCAGCTGTCCCAGCTGTGTCCCCTCCCAACTCCTTGTGTACCCCCCGCCACTCACTGGTGTGAGAAGCAGAAAAGGCCTTGACTCTGTGTAATCACTGCTCAGCAGTAATGAAACATCCCTCTATTATCCACACTGTTTTCAGCACAAATCCGAAACAGAGTCCCACACCAGCTACTATGGAGAAAATTAACTCTATTCCTGCCAAAACCAGCACACACTGATGCTACTTAACAGGGAATACTCCAGAAGGGGAAGGCTGTATCAAGAGCACAGCTTGACTGACACCTGTGGCCATTTTTAAGCATGCCATTCCTTTTCTAAAATGTACACTGAAGCCAAGTATCTCTGACATGTCCAACTGCTCCTGGATTTCCCTCTTCCTCCTGTTCCCCCAGATCCTGATGCCCTCCCTCCTCTTCTGTCTTGCTCAAATGGTTTGCTGGCCTCAAAAAAGATTACTCCTAACCTGGTGTCAGCCACTCTTCCCAGCCACGAGACTTGCAGTGTTTCCACTCTGATTTTTAAGTGCTGGCCCCACTCTGCCAGCAGAAGGGATGCCATGGAGATGGCCTGCTCTATTGACTACCTTTACAGCCCAGCCAAGACCCATTCTAGTGACGGGCTGATCTACTCAAATGCTGAGCAGGCTGTGCAACAGCCTTTAGGCAGGGCTTTATCAGCAAAAAAGTGTCAACTGGAAACCTAATAGACCATAATATGCCAGAATGTAGATTTAATATTTGATTTCATAGCAACTGATACATGGGTAGATAGTTACCACTGCCATAACTCCATCCAACAAGGAGGGGATACGGTAGACATGATTATTGGCTGAGTCTGGCTTTCTCAGGGGCAATGGACTTGAAGAAAGGGCGTATCAGTTTTTATCTCCCAAGTGGCATTGTGCTAAGCCAGAAAAATGGCATGTCCTTGCTGTTCTCAGAGCTGTGGGGGGATGGCAGAGCTGCAGCAGCTGTCTGGTTAGAAGTGGGGTGGCTGCTCTTAAACCTGCCATCAGGCGATGCCTCACCTCCGCCCCACAGTGCCTGAGGTTAACCTCAGACTGCAGCTGCAGGGCTTGGCTCCGCTGCAGGACTTTCCAACAGCTCCTGGGGCCAGAAGTGGACTCTTGTGTTTTTTTTTCTTTATTGCAAAGATGAGAAAAATAGCTGGCTGGGGAAAAAAACAAAAGAAACCAACAAAACACACAACCCCCAAAAACCCCAGCCAATGAACCAACCAACCAAAACTCTGCAAACAAACAAGAAAACAAACCCCAAACATCAAAGAAACCCAGAACTAAAAGGGACTACAGGATGAAGATTGATATATACAGATTTTAAGGAAAACATAGTTGGTGAACTACAGCTTTGTCTTCACAAATATCTTCTTTCAGAAAAGCTAATGTTAGCTCCATCTTTTTCTTCTGTACATCAGTCATTTAGAGGTGATATATGTTGAGGGAATTAAATTTTGCAACAAGTGAGCTCCTGCATTGCTCAGCAGATGCCAGACAGATGCTTTTCTGGGTGAGGGCATTTTGGAATTCTTGGGTTTGGGGTATTTTTTTCCATTTCCTTAATTCTCCCCTCCTCCCCCCCTTTCTAGAAGCTGTGTTTGTGTGTGGCTTTTTCAAGATGTGTTTGCATGTGAGCTTTTCTTTCTCTCTCTCCCCCTCCCCCTTCCCCTTCTTTCATTTTTCCCCCCTTAAGGGGCAGTTATGAAATTCTTAAGAGTTTCTGGGTGTTCTTATTTGTTGTTTATGTGTGTGGTTCATTTTCATCACCAAATGGGAAAGAACAGGGATAAGTTAAGTTTCCTATAGTACTCTGCCTAAACTTTCTGCAGAAGAAAACCAGTTTTGTTTGTCTTTGGATTTATATGGGTAAACTAAGACTATCTCAGATTTCAGTTGATTGCCCGTTGCTTGCTGGCGCACATATATATTCATTAAACTACCTTGGCAGTCTCGGGGAGTGCAGCTGAGGTAGTCCTGCCTTGTGCCAAGTCCAGCAGCGGGCTCTTGTTGTGACATTGCTTACAGCTGCTGGGCTGAACTGTCTCAATTAGTTGTGGAATTAATCTGGTAGCAAAGGGCATTGTCTGTCTTTAGTCAGGGAGGTCTTCAAAATAGCTCAGCTCTGAAGCTTCTGACTCTATCGGGGGTTTTTTTTCCTGTCCTCTATGTCTAAGCTTTTGCAACAAGTCCAAATGGCTTCTTCCTTTTGGACAAATTTAGGAACTGCTATCATGTTGCTTGTAGCTTGTGTCGTGCAGTAGAACCGGGAACAAATGTCTACAATGATATATTTGATACCATTTGATCTATGGAATGCCCCACTCCACCCCATCACCCATTTTTTTTTCACCCCCATCACCCATTTTTTTTTCTTTGTTTCTCAACCCCCTCACTCCTATGGAGCTGCCTAGTGGTTTAAAATTCTGCCAGCTCTTAAGAACAACAAAATCGTCCACATGTTGTACCAAAGGACCAAGATAATTATTATTTTTTTTTATTTACAGAACATGACACTGAAGCCTTTATTACAAAAAAATCGACTCCTTCAAAAATTCAAAAAGTCTGGTTATAAATCAGGCTTTTGGAGCAAAGTGCCATTCTTAGTGGGCATGTGTGTTGAGTCTGTGATGCAAAAAACCACTATGAAACTGCAGTTACTGAAACCTTCCTGCAGGATGCTGGCTTGCTTTCTTGTGGGATGTTAAAAGCTTTCATTGCTATGCAGTTTCTCCCTCTGTGGCTGATGCTGTGGTCCTTCTGCTTTCTAACTCTTGTTACTTAAGCAAGAGGGAAATGAAAGCCCTTGTTCACAGATTTACTGTCCCAAAGAATTCATTTTAGCAAAGGGTTTCTCTGTGGGTTTTTTTTTCCTTCCCCTTCTCCTGACTTTTCAGTATTAGCAATGTATTGGATGAGTGTTTCTGACTTACGGCTGTAGAAAATACAGGTGTCAGCTGTCTCACACAAGAGTTGTCACTGATTAATTTAGAAATTAGTAATAGACTGATTTCAAAAGTGCAGTTTTCCCTCTCAGCTTTATATGGCTTATGAATAAAGGGGTATTCCCAGCAACCAAATTATACTGTATTTTTTCAAAACATAATGTTAATGCATTTGCTTTATTAATGAAGGTTGGATGGGCTTTGGGACAGCCCTGTTGCTGCTGAATTTTCTCCGTTTTTTAAAAGCTGAGGGTTTCTGGATTTATTAAACAGATGCTACCTGGAAACCTTGCCCTTGGCATTGACTCTTGCTGTACAGGTCAGCGTTGCAGCCTTCCCAGCAGTGAGGAGGTGACCGGGCTCACGCGTGGCACCTGTGGGCTGTGCCAAGGTCCTGGCGTTGCTGGTTGCCTCACGCTGATCACGGTGACTTCTGGCCTGTATTACAGTGACCAGGGATGTAGCAGTAAGCCAGCAGCAGGTAGGGGGTGGTTGCATTTGAAAAGTAGGTGTGTGCTAACTCAGAGGAAGGTTTGACTCAGAGCAGACTGCTCACTAGTCTCCAAGGGAAGGAGACCCTGAGAGCTCAGTGGACAGTAACCATTCTTCTTCAGAGACATGTGCTCTGTGAAGTGCGGAGAGAGAACGTGTTTTGAGAATGGATGTTCTGCAAATGATTCCTGCAAATCATTCTGGATTTTTATTTTTATTTTTTTTTTTTAAATGCTTAGCTGCTCTTCATGTTTCAATCTGGTCCTACTGTGAATGGTCTCTTGCAATGCACTGTGCAATCTCTTACCGGGGAAAGGGCAGCCAAGCAATAAACAGAAGATTTATGTTTGGTATCTGACTGCAAATTAAAACACTACTTTTAAGTTCGAGTAGTGCTGAGGTTTGACTTTCCATAAGTCACATCTCATCATTTTTTTGCCAGCATTTCTGGCCAGATGTAACACAATGGTTTAAATCCTCTGGAACAGAATTTGGAAGCCTTATGTACTTGAACACTTACTTCTTAGTGGCTGCTGTGAAATGCCATCATCAAATTTATGCTGGTGTATTAGTTTTGCTCAGCCTTACAGGTCAGAGCACACATTGGCAGGAAGGGTCCCAGGTTGAGGGGACAGGAAATTACACCGGACAGGAAAAATGGCACTGCTGATAAAGGCGTGATTTCAGCATAGGTTGTGCTTGTCCAGGACTGCAAAGGTAGCTTTTGGTTTGTGTTAAATGATGTTAAGATAAAGGACCTGGACAAGGGTATCCCACTTACACTAGTCAAGTGAAGTGGCTTCTGTGCAGAGTTGAACTGAGTATTTTGTGTGAGAGTTTTTCAAGTGGTTTGTTAAAATTGCCTACTACTCTGTCCTTACTGTAAAATCACCCTTATTTACACGCCTTTAACATATCTGCAGTACAGCAGGTACATACAAATGCTTCTGTTGCCTGTTTGTAATATCTATTAGTATCTTCAAACAAGAAAAGGAATTAAAGGTCAAAGAAATTATTTTTATTGTGCTAAAGAAAACACCATTATATGGAAAAAAAAGTAACAGCTGCTTATCAGCAAGATAACATTTCTGTCTTAGATGATGTTATATCTGTCTGGAGATAAACTGCTGACAGTGTGTGAAGTTATCAATATTAGGAATTATTATTCAGTTTTCAGCACCTTTACAATGTTTCTCCTTCAGTATTTTAAGTGTTCTGTATGAAATTATATCCATGCATGATATTGCAAAAGGTTTGGGAAAAAATAAAAGAAAACACAGTGGCAAATAACTAAAATAATAATTTGACTCTTAGAATTTCATATACACTGATGAATTGTGGTTGTTGTAGTTATTGTCCTAAAAAACTTATGAGACATGAAAGGATCTAGAGGAGGAGTGTGGTTCTGCCAGGAAAATTTTAATAATTAAAGCTATTTCACAAGAGCAAATGACTGAGGAAACATTTGTATGAGAATTGTTTTATGCCTGTAGAATTCTAGTAGCTTTGAAAATGTCTACTATTCCTTACTTGGTTTCATTTATAAATTCCCTCCCAAGTAGTTTATGGTGTTCATTAAAATTAATCTTGGGTTTGACCTGCCGTAGAAGCTCTCCATGAAGAACTGCAAATGTGGAAAGAATTGGCTACGCTAAATACACAGTTAATATAAGTAACAACTGGCTAAGATACACAAAGATAACCATAAATATGGGGTCCTAGTTTTGTAGAATCCCATTACTTGTTTTTTAAAACTTCTTTTTTTCCCTCCCCCCCAAATTATTTAAAATACTACACTTCTACATTGTTTCAACCCTCCTTCAGACCTGTGGGTGCTGCTTCAAAACCAGAACTGTGGCAGAAATGCAAAAGTTTAAGTGTGCCTAGAGCTAGGAGAGCTCTCTGACCCTCTGCTCATTACAAAATTACATTGTGTAGAGGCTGATAGTTAAGGAAGAGTACTCTCTTTTTAAATAACCTGTAAAGAAATGAAGCTGGCTGTGTTTCTATGTTTATCTACCGAAACTCTTGTGTAAGAATTGTAGATAGGATGCTTTCACCACCGAGGTTCTTGTGGGACTGAAGTTAAAGACAGTTTCCAATTTGCAGGCTGCTTGTGATCAAAAGCATTATTTCTTTTGCAGTTTGGTGTTAAAGGCAACATTTATAGGCACCGTTTTGGCCTTGTTTGACTTAACAACTCCTTGAATCAGCATGACTTACTACCTTTCATGGAGCTTCGTGTGGAGCACAGATTCCTGCCAGGTGAATTGGAGCTGGGAACTACTGTCTTCATTTAGGTCCTTGAGTTACCTACCACTTGAGCTTGAATTGGGTCAGTATGTGACACAGGATTCAGTGAAAGGAGAATGCAGAGAGTACTTTGGAGCTTTTTCTAGACCTTAACGTTTCAAGGAATATAGTTGGTCTCCCTTACTCCCCATACCTTCTGTTTGCTTATAGTTTCAGGTGTATGTAGAAAACCAAATCTTACAGCTCTACATGTAGTTAATCAGATTGAAGACAGTGTCACGCTTATCTTCACTGGACATTTGAATAATAGGCCTGAGCTTCCTTTGAGCTGCTTCTCAAGAAGCTGGTATGATACCAGCTGGTAATTCCTACTAAAACCACCTCTTATATACTTCATACTAACTGACTGGTTTCAGTCCCTAAACCAAATTTTTCTGACACTTTCGTTGAAGTGCAAAACAGTCTTGGTATGTAGTGACTCATTTTTGCAGCTCAGTCCTCCTTTTGGGAGGAAACAATTCTCCTTCTCTTAAATTCTTTCTCTCTCTTTCACACTTTGGTACGGGTTGTAGTTAAAGACGTTTCATGTGCCTACTGTGTAGGATTTCCCCGGTTTAATGATTGAAAGCAGATGTGTGAATACGCACACACACACCCTCCTATACTTGCATACAGGCATATGGAGCTAATGAATTTTGACTGAACCACAGATGATGCAATAAATCTATATGGCAGGTTTGGGAGTGTTGCCACTTGTAGATATATGCATATGGTACATCCACTTTCCTTTCTGCTCTTTCTTTCTCCAGTATTATGGCTGGTTTTCTTTCCATCCACACTGCCTTTCCATAGCATTTCATTAGGGTATAGAATGAGATGAATGTATAAGTTTTGGTGGTTGACATTATTTTGTTTCTGACGTGGAGGATTTCTGGAGAGAAATCCTTGGAATTAATGCTCTGAGTGGAGTGATTAGAGTTCTGTACAGAAACAAAATCAGCCTCCCTAGCAGTAAAGCTTAAAAATGACATAGTCTTTTGTATCATTCATTTCCGTCAGGTTCATCCTTTATATAATGCTTTTAAAGCTACTTTTAAAGCATTTGCTTTCTAATTTGCTTCTACAGGCCTTCCTGTGTTCTCAAGTCCACATCAGTTTTATAGTGAAGGCTTCATTGCAAATGCACACCCATGCCTCCTGAGGAACCTTTATCCTTCAGAAAGCAAGGTGGTTTTACCCTACGTTCTGTCCCAAGCCCCTTTCCGTGTTTAAGTAGCATGGAGTCTCTGCCACTCCTGCGCTGTGCGGCTTGTACTCTTCCCCACTAGCACTGCCTCCATGAAGCAGCAGAAGGAAACTGCAAGCCAAGAAAATACCTATTGAAGATTGACTTAGGACTTTGTTGTGGGTGGTGACCATCATGAATGTTTTGGCTATTTGGACGTCTTTTAAATTAGTCATACCACGTAGGGTCCCCTCTCTGACTCACACCCACAGGCGGACAGGAGAAACCCACTGTGATTATGTATGGCAAATCCAGCAATACTCATCGCAAAGCTGCTGTCCATTGCCCATCAGCGCTGACTGGGGAATATCAAGGGAAAGGTGTATCAGTAAATGCATTTACTGATGCTGCTGCTGTACTAATCCATGAACCCTGAGCTTTCTCTTTTTTTAACCCATTAGCTCTAGAGAGTTAGGACTTGGTTTCTCTTGACTTTTAATAATTTTGAGTACAATTTGGTATGCAGTTCAAGTTGCACCTTAAGGGAGGTGGAATGCAATTAGCAGCATGAAAAACTGTCATAGGTTTAACTCGAGTTCCTATTGATCCTTCCCAAAGTTGTCTCCTTAGAGGTTACTGAGGTCCTGTAACAGGCAAAGAACAAGTGAGGAAATTAAAGTGGGTGTTAGAGAGTCAGTGACTACTTTAAGTTCTGCACCTTATAAGCTGTAAAACTAGGAATTGCTTCTCGTACTGTGAAGATAACTCTGATATTACACCATGGCTTGGTGCTACCTGGAAGTTCAAAATGGTTTGCATGTAGGAATGAATGATCTGTAGTTGTTGGAATGTGAGTTAGAGAGTATTTTTAATGCATTTTTTCTATCAGTTGGAGTTTTTTCCCTCCTCCACCCCAAATCCAGTAGTCTATGTCAAGTTTTGAATAAACAGTTTTTCAGAGTTGATTTTTCTTTTAATGGTTATTTCCAACTAAGACTTTGTATTATTTCCAGTTTGTTGGACTTGTGTCGTATTGCATGAAATAGGCTGTCTTTATCCTCTAATAAAACACTATTGATGATATTTGGTGCAATGGATGTAGTTGAGAGACTTTAGCAATATAATAAGCCTATATAGATCACCTCTAATGCAAATTTGGTTTTGAGCTGACTAAGCAAAAACCTGTTAAATTAATGATTTAGCCACAAAGCCTCTAATTTCATAGCATAAACTTTAGTATCTAAAATTGTTTCACCTTTCCCACTTTCTAGATCATGACTATTGACATACATCTGTGATGATTTCTGGAGAAGGTGTTTGTGGCACAAGATTCAAATAAGTAGCTAAATATGTGGTTTCAAGTCTCCCAATATATCAGGGGGGTAATATGAACAAATTAATATGCTTTTTCTGAAATTGATATGAGCAAATTAAAAAAGATTTCCAAAGCTCCATCCAGATTTGCTCCCAGTCATAGATAGCAGGAAAAAAACCATCTGGCTTGTTGAAAGGTTGACTAACAGCAAACTTTCTGTTGGAGAAGATGGAAAACAGGTATGCTGGAAAGGAAGAACCTCTCTCTCTCTCTCTTTTTTTTTTTTTTTCTTTCCAAGTTTTTTAACTGGGAAAACTGAGAGGGTCTTTTGAATTTTCTTAATGTTAGTCAGTGTACTATCTGCTTCACATCTAGTGCTAACCGGTAAAGCTTACAAGGAACAAAAACTTCAGTAGGAATTACTCTCGGGGCTGTTGAAGCCAGTGTTTGCTGATTACAGCATGTGTAATACTGTAGTCATGCTTTGAACAAATGTATTTTCTAGTGATACAGCAAGGTAGCCCTCTGCCCTGAGAACCCTGCCCACACACTGCATAGTCTAGTTTTTCTGGTTTCCCTACTGACCTGCAATACTAAACCAAAGGCACCAAAGCTTAATACAACAGGACTAGTCAGTAGTGGGAACAGTGCAAAAAGTCTTGCTAAACTGTCTCAACCTTAAATCTCATTAGTAGTGTTGGCTGCAATGTGAGCAGCAAATACATGTCCATTGCTGAAGCTTCATTATCAATCACTTCTGTGGTGGTTTTGTAGTTAGAGAAAGGAGAAAACCTGAATCTCATTGAATTTCAGGAAGACATACACATGCAGCCTTGGCTTGGAGCCTGCACCTGTGGTTTTGGAGCCTGTCTGGACATTTGGATATGGCCAAGTTTTCTCCAGAACAGCTGTTCTTATAAGATTTAGAACAAGAAGAGGAAATCTCCGAAGAACTGCTGATTGTTGTGAAACTCTTTGCCATTTTGGCAGAAAATGTGCTTTAAAAATTAAGGACAGATCCTAAAGTGCTTAAGCGTGTAAGAAACTTTACACACCCGAGTAGTTCTACGGCACTCAGAGGACTTCCATCTCTATGCGGAAAACTGCTGCTGCACTTGAGTGTTTGCAGGTTCAGGCTTGAGCAGTGTTTCCTGATGAGCCTCATGTTCTTGAAACTTTAATCCACAGATGGAAGACATGTAGGCAGGAGTTTTGAAGTCATGGGAAAGGCAGAGGCTGAAATACAAACAACATAAAACTAGATCTTGAGCGTACTTATGCATATAGCAATGTGGGCATCAATAGTGTTCAGGTCTTAAAATTGGGGAGGGAAGAATGAAAACTAATTTTAGTTTACTTAAGTTATATGGGGCACCAAGAAAGGAAAGGAATAGGATTTCTTAGGTGCCTGTAAGTCAATGGAGTTGAGCCCCTTAAGTTGAGCTCCTGGTGGAAAAACCTTTAAAGTTAGGTGGCGAAGTTGGTTTCGTAGGAATCACCTTCCTTGCCAAGTGTCAAAACACAGCCAGTGTAGTCAATGCTAAGAGGATGCAACTCCCAGGATGGCAAAACCCAAGTTCAGTCATTATTCTAAATGACAGTACTACAAAGTATCCTCTAATTGTCCATGAAAAATGTGCGAAAGTAGGGAAGTGACTTCTTCTGCCAGATGATTGTACTCAAGTATAAAAATTAAAAGCTTTTGATGAGAGCTGAAGTGCAATGGGAAAGGCACTCAGGATGAGATATCTATGGTGGTGCTGAGAAAGGGGCTTTCTTCTGTTTCTTTAGAAATTGGAAAAGCTAGCTTTCTTCTTTGTGATGTGTGCATAACTGCATGCAAGGAGATCTGTCCATACCTCTGTCAGGCTAAATACAGATACCAAAGAAAACCAAACCAAGTCCATGATATGCTGAAAACATATATTATATACTCTTTGTTCACGTGATACACCACATATGATCAAGCTGTAATTGCGCTACTAGTTAGTCTGATGCTTGAGATCATCTGTTTTGTGTGAAAGCTCGTAAGGGGAAGTTCTATGATATTTTTTTACTGGTGCTGAGATGTTAGGATAGACCAGTTTGGGGCGATTTCTCTTTCTCTCTCTCTTTTTTTTTTTTTTTAAATGATAGATCCTTCCTCCTCCCTACACAATGTATAGGCACATTTCCAAAACACTGTACTAATGAATGCACCAATTTAACAGCATGCAGTCTGTAGTGCCAGATTTGGGAACTTTCTGTGCACAGATGGAATTTTCTCTGCCCCACAATGAACAGATGAAGTGAGAGACAAGACAGGCTTCTTGGATTTCCTGAGGGTTTTCATTGGTAAGACACTGAAGCCCTTCTTTTGTAGGGGTAGACTGTGCTTTCCTGTCAGACTTCCATGTTTCAGTTCAGAGTAGTCTGTGGTCAAGTCTGTGACTTGCTTTCAGAGTTCACTTTCTGAATATGTGTGGCTTCCTATTGCAGGCTCGCATTAAAAAAACCCAACACTTCTTAAAATGTGGAATGCTTGCAGCTACAGCCAACTTGTGGAATTGCTTTGAAATAAGACAGCTTAGCTGTTCGGAGCTGGGAGATGGAGTCAGGACTTTTGTGCAACTCCTTGAAGTCATTGCAGGGCTGCTTTAGTTCAAGATATTTAACTTTCCAGGCCCATGAAATTTAGTGCAAGAGTTACAAGTTACTGCTTCGTTTGGCTGCCCCAGCCACATCTGAGTTACTAAGTATTTTAGAGGTGTCAGCAGAGAAACTCATGGGATGAGTACATTGGTAGATGGAGTGGGAATGCTTAACCAGTTTTAATAGGGTGGGGGCTAACCTAATTAGATGTTAGCCAACTCAAGAAGAGCCTTTTTCAGAGACAGTGCTGTGCTAAAACAAAGGGATAAACTTTCACATTAGTACACAGGAACTAGTGGGAATCACTTCAAATCATTGCTCTGGTTACTCTGCAGATGTGGTTCATTGGGATTCTGCAAGCTTCTTTCCAAAATGAATCTGGCTGCTTTGGCTTTTAAAGAATTTTTTCTTTTGTCTGTGAAAACATGTGGTATCAACTCATACCAAAAAAAAAAAAAAAAAAAAAAAAAAAAAAAAAAAAAAAAAAAAAAAAAAAAAAAAGGTTTGTGTGCAGAACAGATTGTAAGAAACAAAAAAAAAAAAAAAAAAAAAAAAAAAAAAAAAAAAAAAAAAAAAAAAAGAAAAAAAGAGAGAGAGAAAACTCAACAAACCCCCCCTTTACTGCATATTGCCTTTAGCAGTAAATGGTTACCAACTGTATAAACAATGAAAAACTTTGTGAGAGTCTCAGTTTGCATATGTCTTGGTGGGTAGCATGTCTTCAAATCTATGAGCTTTGAGTTAGCGTGAACTGAGACTAGTACCTGGATGTCCGGAAGTCTTGGTCATATTGAAACATTTCCATTTTTCTTACCCAAGTTAATTTTGTAAAGGTTACAATGTAACTGATGAAAACCTATTTTCCCTGAAACTTCTTCAGTGCTTTTGCATTGTGATAGGGGCAAAATTTCATCCACGCTTGAATCCCGTGTTTTGATCTCAGATGTTTTTTGAAAGGCATGGTTCCTAAATAAAGTTTTAAGTTTAACATAGTAGTTGTGCTTGCGTACTGATTCTGAATTCAGTAGGACATTCCATTTTGGGGGCACCAATTAGAACACTTCTTTTGAGGTATTTTATTTGCAATGCACACTTGCTGATTCTCGGGTATATTTTACCTGCAATGAAGTGGAAGAAAAGCAGAGACCAGCCATCTTCTCATCTGGGTGCAGCTTGGGTTGATAGACCAGTGAGACTGATTGTAGTGTTGGATCTGCCACATGGCGCAAAAAGAGCAGGTGTTCTCTGGAGCTGTGGGCCAAAGGAGTTTTTGTTGGGTAGGGAGAGCTCATCAAGAAAAGGTAATTATCACTAGCACACCAAAACCCTTTCCTGGAAAATCTTTAGGAATAGGTTAATGTTTCGGGATCATCAGGTTGGATGCATGTTGTTGGGAAAGATTTGTGCCTTGGCCACAGTCGGAGCACAAAGAACACGGGAGCAAAGACCTCATTGATAGCACTCTTGGGTTTGATGGGGTTTTGAATCACCTTTGTGTTTCACAGAGGGGAAAAATAAGGAACTGTATTTTACTCTAAAGTGGATATTTTAGTCTTGTCTTAGTATGTTCTATTTCGACTTTCCATTGATTTGAGCTTAGGCTGTTTGAAGTTGGGCAGACGTTGAAATAGCTTGTATCTGCAATTTTATAGAAGCCATTGTGGCTATGAGACAGATATGTTACATGCATTGCTCGCTAGCCATCAAAATATTTTTAACAGCATTTTCTCTAAATAGTGTACATAATTTAATGAGTAGAGCTCAGATGGTTGTAAAGTGCTGTATTCAGTGACTTACTGTATTTGAGCTTCAGTGTTTTATTATTGTCCCTTGAACTGATAGCTTAGAGACTAGGAGATTATTAACCTTGTTTTCTTTGGAGAGTGATTTATATTTGTCATTTCTGAATGGTATTATATGAATTTCTTAACTATTATTTTCATTTTCTTGCAGTCTTAATGCATGCACATGAAGCTTTCTCTTGTGCCATGTGTGCATTTTGTTGATGCAACAAATGCAAGAATTTTTCTTTTTGGTTGGTTTTGACTAAACGAAAATAATCAGGTAGCTGGCTATGTAATGACATCAGAAAGCAAAGGTAAGCCAGGAAAATGTTACAGTTATAGCTAAATTGAAAAGATGCTTTCAGAAAATTCTATTCTGGTGAAAGAAGCAATCCTTCCACCTAGGAAAGTAACTGCAACATTGCTTTTTGGTTTGGTTTTTTTTGTGTGTTTTGTTTGTTTGTTTGTTTTTTTAAATCTCAAGTCCTAGTAGTCTTAAACAATAGTGGAAAGAGTTTTCAGTATCATGTAGCTTAAATATAACTGGCTCTTTTTAATTGTGAATGCTTACTTTGGTCCAAAGGTACAACTGGTTTAATACTACAGAGTGAATGCAGATGAAGTTGAGTGGATAAAACATAATTCTAAGATGAAATATCATTAAATAAGTTACTTATCTATCTGTCAGTAATTAGTGATGACAGCTGTTGATCTCTTGCAAAAATCTTCCCTGTCTTTGTACAAAGGGATACTTTATTCTTGAGTTCTTTTTGGTACCCTTTCTACTCCTTTTGATGCCTTTGCATCAATCCCTTCGTACCATATTCCGTGGGAGTTTTATGGCTGCGTATTTATGACTAGTTATTATGCCTAATTATGCTTGTAAATAGGTCTGGGAAGTTTCACAAACTGTTTGCTAATACTGCATGCTAAAGGTAGTTGTGCGAGGTAAGGGGTGAAGAACCCTCACTAGGGAAAAGTGAGTCCCTGGCTTTCCAGCCCTCCTTGTGCAGAGATGCTGTTGAGGAAGAATGTTGTGTGTGTGAGGAGTATTGTATATCTTTTGAATAGAATAGTGGCCTCATGAATATAGATGGACCTTTATAGATGCACAGAGCTTTATCTCTTGTAATCTACCACCTTAATGACCAACTATTCCCACGTGTGCAATATTGGAAGAGGAAGGAGGAGTATAAATTACAAACTTTGTCCTCGAGGAAGTATTGTTTGTGTCACAAAACAAAGGCCATGTAGAACTGTTATCACATGCTGAGGGGTATGTAAGGTGTCTATATTTAAAGTATTGCCAGCTCTGCACAACAGTTATGCTGATGCAAGGCTTTGTTGGAATCTAGCTGAATTATTGGGCATTTTACTGATAAGGAGCTTTCCAATACTTTTTTTTTTTCTGTTATTTAAGTGATATTTTTTCCCGTTACACTTCTTTTCCTGAGATGCACCTAAACTGTAGCAACTTCAAGGGCCTGATATAACTCTTGCAATGCTATAGTATGCACTGTGGGGACAGAAAATGGCCAATCATGTTATTCCCACAGCAATTTTGCAGATGCATATCGGATGACTATAGTTCCTTATTTATTTATTTTTAAGCCTCTTTGGAAAAGTTTTATAGGTCTTTGTACTAACAACTATTTTGCCAGGTGTCAGTAAAGATTATGCATTCTTGAAATTCTTAGTATTTTTCACTGCTATTTGTGCAGTCTGCTTTGAACCTTCAGTCAGACCTTAAGTGTGGAGTGACTTTCAGTAGCAGGAAAGTAGCTTGGGAAATAGTGCAACATTGCGTACTACTACAGACTGTTCCTGCGTGTAGGTGCTCCAGAAGCCCCCTTAGAGGGGTGCATATGTATGTTGGGTCTACTTCTTCAAGCTGGAGGATTCAGTGGTTTCATACTGTATTTCATACTGAGTATGGTATGAAGTTTCATTTCTCACCTTTGACTCTCATACAGCTCTCTTGCTTGGAGAGTAAGCTCTAAGTATGGGTAGGGTTGCCAGCGAGTAGTTGGGAAAGGTGACAATCAAAAAATAATATTTGCAAATGTCTCCCTTCAGCTGGATGGTCTGTACACTAGCAGAAGAGCAGACATGAAGCCACTTTGGAAAAGGATGTAGTGTGCATGTATTCTGACAGACTGCTCTAATCTAAGAATAAGACAACTTTGCAGGGAGCAGAAGTCTAAGAAGCTGGAAGGTCTTGTCCACAAAGGCCAAAACTGAAGCAAATCTCCAGCTATCTAAAATGCTGCAGTGTTCTGTAGGCTCTTCAAACCATGACCTTGTGACCCATGGCAGTATGAGTGTCCAGGCAGAGGAGATAGCCTACTAGGTGATTTTGAAACCCTGCCACTTGAAAAGCCTGAGGAAAGGATTCCTGACAAAAAATCTTCTCACAGAAAATTACCTCCATATTTTACCCTTCCTTGATCTATGTTTGAACTTAAAAAAAAGTACTTGAACATTAGTCTAGACCTAGTGCAGTTTATTAGCAGTCTCCAGTTTCTCAGAGTCCTTTCTGTTGTTGAAATCCAAACATTCATTTAGTTTTTTCATCAGACAATCATATTAATACTCAAACAGAACATAAATATACCATATTTCTTTCACTCTGGCTCCTCAAAAACTGTACACAGGCTCTGTTATTTGAGTATTTGGACATCTGGACTCTGTTTCCCTTTGTGACAGTCAAATCCTTCTGAAAATTCCATGTATGCCGGAAATCAAGATCCTCAAAATGATAAACAAAGACTATGTTGTCAAATTCCATGACTGCTGCTTTCATTTCTTCCTTTTCCGTTTTCTTAAGAATACTGAAAAGCTAGACTGAAATCAGTGCCTATTCCTGATGCACTTAAATTAAGTTCTTCAGCCTCCAAAGAATTCAGCTGGTCGCTAAAGCTATATTGGACCTTTCTGGAAGTCATACCTGAGCTTGTGCCTGGGAAATGCGCTGCGTTAGATACTCTGTATTCCAAACAACTGGTTCTTCTGTGCATCAAGAGGAGAGAAAAGCCAGATATTTTTTTTTTTTTTTTGGCCATGCTTTTTGACTGTTAGCTTACTGAATTGTATCTAAAACAAATGTAATCATACGGTTTCATGTATAATGAAACTGCATTGCCTGGAAGCCGCAGCCCATACCCCTAGTAGTTGTTTCTGAGTCTTTTGACACAGGTGCTGGACCAGCTGAGTAGTGGAGTGGTTCTGCCACACCTGCTACTCGTGAATAAGAATGGGGTTGGGGTTGATGGTTTTAGCAGCAGCAACTGTGAAATGGTGATGTTTAAAATTGTCAGGGAAGAGAAAGCTCATGATAGCACCACCACCTTGTACTTCAGGAGAGCAGACTTCAGCTTGCTCAGGGAACTGGTAGGAAGGATGGTATAGGAGGCTGATCTGAAGGAGAGGGAGCCAGGGGAGCTGTCTGGTCTTCAAGGATGATCTCCTTGACTCTATTCCTCAGTCTCTTCCACTTGGATGTGCAGGAAGTCAGGCAGATGCTGCTGAGTAGGGAATGCAAATAAATTGTATGGAAGGTGGAAACAAGAACAAGTAGACAGTCTAGGAGGAATACAGAAACTTTACTGGGGCATGCAGGGAGAGAATTGTGAAGGCCACGTTCATCTGGATTTGAGGTGTATGGGAGATGTAAATAGCAACAAAAGAGTCTGCCACAGTACATTGGCAGTGAAATGAAGACTAAGGAAAATGTGGACTGTCTGCTGAATGGAGCAGAGGATACAGTGGTCAAGGATGTGGAAAACACTGAAGTATTCGTTGCCTTCTTTACTTCAGATAAGGTCTTCTTTCAGGCCTGGACTCCCAGTTCCCTGTGCCTAGTGGCAGTGTTTGAGGGAGTGAAATACTGTCTATGACAGGAGAACATGAGGTAAGTGACTTGTGCAGGTACAGTGTTATTTAACAAGTCCAGAGAATGTGATGGGGTGCATCCTTATTCCTGAGAGAAATAGCTCATGTCACTGCAATGCCGATGTCGCTGAAAGATGATGGTGATTAGGAGAGTTCCACCATGTCTGGAATTGGGCAAACATCAGGCTCATCTTCACAAAGTGCCAATAGGTACCCTGGGGGTCAGCCTCGTCCCCAGGAAGATTATGGCAGAAATAGATTCTCCTGGAAGCCGTTTGCAGGTATACAAAGAATAAGGAAGTGACTTTGAATAGTCAGCTTGAATTTTCTAAGAGCAAATTATGGCTGACCAATTTGATTGCCTTCTGATTTTGCCTTTTGACCAATTTCTGCCTTGTGGTAACTGACTCAGTGGCTGAGAGGAGCGCAGCAGATGTCCTTTTCCTTGATTTTTGACATTGTCTCCCATAGTGTTCTCCAAGATAAATTGGAAAGCAATCAACTGAGAGGGAGGTCTGCCAGATAGGTGGAAAACAGGCTGGATGCAGGGACCGCTGATCACTATCAGTAGTTAAAACCAGCTGGTGGACTTTTACTACTGGCGTTGCTCTGGAGATCCATATTGTGACCAAGTCTGGTGATTCCATTCTTTGTATCTTTCTGTAGGCATCTGCCTAAGAAAATTCTGGCTACATACCTTTCTGTCAGGAAGCTTGCAGACTTTCAGGCTGACTCATCATTATCCACCTAGCCATATACAAGTACACTTGCACTGTTTCTTCTGATATCCCATACTTGTTCTTTTATTACTACTGTTGGCAGTCATCTGGCTTCCTCCACATGAGCCATGCTAGTGCTTTGGATTTTGCTTTCTACTCCACTGTATGTCATGCAAGTGTCCACAGCCCTTTGCTTAGCAGTGTCCTTACATTGCATCTTAGTTCTTACCCACAGTGGCAGGACCTACTGTGTTTTGGTGTGTTTTGCTGAGCTCAGCTTGGTTGCTTGGTGTGATTTTTTTTTTTTTTTTTTTTAATTAATGCAAGGGTAGATGTGCATAATGCATCTAATAGATTGTGCCATGCCAAAGAAAGCCCAAGATAATTGCATCCTGACCCACTTAGGTTATTGGCTTGATGCTCCAAGTATCGTTATCATTAGCTGAGCTTGTATAGCTTCACAGCTACTTTGCACATCTTGGTTCTGTTAGGGACGGAAGGGGAAGATAAGAAAGAGCACAGAGACCAGAACATAGTTTTTCTGGCTTCTGTCCACAAGCAGCCTTTAGGAGGAATTGAGAGCGAGCTGGCTGAAGCTGTCAAGTGCCCATAATTGTCAGTTAGGTATTTAATAGAACCCCAGAAAAAGGAAATGGGAAGGAAACACTTTCCTTTTAAGGAAGGTTATTGCTTCCTCATGAAAAAAATCTCTTCATTTAGGGCTAATGTTATTTTTGGATCATATTTTAGTCAGGTCTGAAACACAGGTATGAGAAGTCTTACATGTGGAAAAGTGGGAAGAATTTCTGTGTTCAACATATGTTTTAAGAGGTATAAATGCCAGAGCTTGGGCTGGATTCCGTGCTTAGACTCCTTTGATGCCTGACACTTAAAACTATTATTGGTTCTATGATAGGTGAGCTGTGATGGCCAGTGATGGTTTTCATTACAAATCAAAAGAAATCTTTATGTTCAGTGCAAACCTGTTTATCCAGCTGCTGCATGTGTTGGATGATGACTAGTGCTCGAGCGAGGACTAGTGAGAAATGCAAGATTTTCTTAGCAGTCTTCAAACACCAGAGCAGGTCGTTCAGTCTATCAGCTCCAGCATCTGAGAGACAAGGCAACAGAGCAGTTCTGTGACCTGGATTGAGGGGATTTGCAGCAGAGTTTGGATTGTCCAGCTACATTGGCCTTTTTGGCCAGGAGCTTTTGGTCTATCTAGTTATCTTCATGTAAAAATTTTCTGGAGGCTGTGCTACTCCACTTTCCTCATCTCTCTCCTATGAATAAGGACCAAAATATTTAAGATCAGAGGAACTGTGATGCCTACTGTAATCTGATTCTATATAGCATAAAAGTGATTTCATATGCTAGGTGATCCACAAACTGGTTTATTTGTTACAAAATGGGACATAAAGTTCGTTGAAGGTATGTAGTTCCTTACCTGTTCTTTCTACTGCTGCTTGCCTGAAGCACAGCTTGTTTCTTTCCAATTTGTAAAGCTATGTCTTGAGGTTCATTCTTCATGCACACCATTTCTGGTCCATTTACATAAAGCCTAACATCAGCTCTTCAGAGTTGACTAGAGCAGGATTTTTCTGAATAACCTATTCTATAAAACTTGGATATCTAAGATCTAGCAATCTAGACTGTGTTTTCACATCCACTTCTAAATAACACTTTTGTTCTTCATGAAGCAAAACAAATGTAGAATTGATGATTTCTCTGTTAGATCACATATACTTGTCTAAATATCTGAACTACCTGTTCTAGGCGAGGGCCGTCCACTTGGCATTTCAGAGCAACCCTTGGAAATATGTGCTTATCACTGAAGATTCCCCTTAGAATTAGGAGCACTTTATACTGAAATAATTTGGGTAGCTATGTGTTTAGGAGCTGCTCTCAAAGGCAGTACAAAGAATTGGTCATTTTCCTAATTTAGCTTGGAGTTTTTAGGCCTTATTGAATTTATTGCAATTATTGGGGCTTATTGAGTACTTTAGATTTCTGTGTGCAAATTCTGCTGTGGTTCAAACAACATCTAGCTATATTCACTTGTGGACATTCTAATAAGATGTCATAGCTATTACAGTGCTCAGAGTGTTTTAAATTTATATTCAGTATTTGTACATGAATTGCATTGCAAAATAGTAGAGTGAATTTGAAGCACTCAAAAGTTGGTGATTGTTTTTGGGTTGCTTCTCTAGTCTTACCCCTAAGATGCAGCATAAGTTGTGATCTTTACTTGCATGATCATAGGCTCTCTTGGTCTAGCAGTCTTTTTTCTTTCAATGCATAGGATGCACAGAGCTACGGCAGCTGTTCAGTATTGATCTTCTTTATTTGGTGTGTGGCATCGCTCCAGGCTGACTGCACGATATCTAAACACAGTACTGAAAACAGCTTTGTTAATTCATTGTTTTGAATTTTCATCCTTGTCTTTTTAATCATATTTCAGGGCCCCATGGCAGTTATGTGAGTTCACAGATAGGAGAAGAAAAATAACTACTTGCCTGTTCTATTAGTCCGATTCTTAGCTTATCTAACCTGTTAGGCTCTCCTCTACAGTGAGGTTGACTGTGCTTCACAACCTAATTCTAGCACAAGTGTATCTTCATTCATTTATGGAGAACCAAATCCTAGCACAAGTATATTTCAGCCTTGAAATACCACAAACAAAACCCAGCATATTGCAGAAAGATACTAAAAACCCTGAATTCAGCTGAAACAGGTGCACAGAAGAGCACCGTATGAAGTTACGGGTCTACAGTAGTTGTGAGAGGAAACACAGTGTATATGAATGTGGTCAAAATCGTGGCTGCTGTAGGCACTAGGGCAGTTCGGGAAAGAGACCTGAGAATGCGGGACTAGAGAGAATGGCGTTAGGTGGAAATCCTTGCTACTGCAGGCAACTGGGGTATATTAATCCATAAAGCCATCAGATGGTCAACTTCATCTTAAAAGTAGTAAGAAACAGCAAAGTGATGCACCTATGTAATTCTGGCAGAATAACCCTTGAGTTTTTCCATGGCTAGAAACACTGGTATATACCTGCTTACTCCTGTGCCAGTATTGTCCTTTGACTTAAAATAACTCCTCTGGTTCAAAATGTACCTCACTCTTTAACATTATCATATAGCTCAGCAGTCTCAACAACAGGAGGTTGAATGAGTTAAGAGTGGAATTATTTTCTCTTGCTGAGGTGATAGTTTGAAAGCTAGCACTGCCTTGGGAATCTTTTGATAAGGAATGAAAAAAACCCTTGAGTGCAAAGCAGAACTTATGAGAGTATGTATAGGTTATTACTGTGCGATGTATTCCATGTAGGAAGAGGTGATGTCTCAGCCCCAGGCTCACTGGAGCATTATTAACACAGGTTGTAATGAGAAACCAAAAATAGGCCATCTCTGAAGTATAATTGAAAATAGACTGCTGCTAAAGATTTTGTGCATATGTAAAAAATTGGTTACATACCATTCCAACTTGGAACATAATTTTGTTCTTGTGAAACTGTATGCGGGGGGGGGGGTGCTTTTCAGTTTCTTTAGCTTGTGGATAACAGCATCGTAAGCCCTTTATTGCCTAACTCTTCTTCATACAGCAAGACTTTTCAGTGGCCAGTGAATTGGCTTTTGAATTGTTAAGGGCTGAAATTGTCCTTGCCTTTATGTTTTACACTTACTTGTAAGCAATGTAAATTATAAAAAAAATGTATTGACTGCCTTGTAACTGCACTTTTGTCTATTAAGAGCGTGATGCTCATGTGTGTGGTAGGCAGCAATGAACTTTCCTCCCATTTGTTTCCCCAGTAGGCAGGCTGCTCGGTTAGGTGATGAGCCAATTTGCTCTTAGTGTGGGTCAGAAGGACCTGTCTGAAGCTAAATCTGGGGAAGCTAAATCTTGCTTCTTAAGGGGTTAACAATCTGGAATTTCACACATAATGCAAAATGATTATGCCATATGCATTCTCTGCGAATTTTCTCACTGATCACAAAAGACTTTTGTTTGGTGTGCTAGAATGGTCTATAGACTAAACATACCCTTTTCTTTTACTTGGATGGAAAATAACTCTGCTAATTGGAGAAAAGTGAGTAAAACAGTTGGCACTACACGCCAAATGACAAATCTTTTGCAAGAAATATACCTTGTCCTTTATATGCGTCAACAGAGTTCTAGTATAAATATGTAATACAAAATCAAGCCAACTTACTCAGACTCTATTCGATCATTTTAGGGAGACTTACAAGTTTTAGAAGGCATCCTTACCTGAGATGTGTTAGTGCGTATTTTGCAAGCTAAGGCAGATACAGAAAAATGACTTTGCCTGAGAGAAGGATGTGACTGCGTGCTTGATGAGAATGATGGTGTTTCTCTTGCATTCCTCCAGCAGAACAGCCTCTAATGCAGAAGAAAAGAGCAACACATTCCCCTCCGCCCCCAGTCTGTGTGGCAAAGGGAAGAGTTGGATGCCCTTTTAATAATGGCTGAGTACTCTGTGTGGAGGATCACAGATTTTTAAGATCACAACCCTAGTTTGCCCCATGTTGACAAGAGCAGCCTGTATTCACTAGTAACTGACTATTAGGGATGATTAATGTCATTAATAAAGGAGGATCAGAAGGATGATAATGCCTCTCTAGCATAGCTTTATTCCCTTTATACTTCTGGTGAGAAAATAAATATCACTGGTGATGATTCCTAGCTAAACACCTCAGCATCCTGGTAGAAATCCCCTAATCCTTTTAGCATTTCTTTGTAGTGTGAAAAACAGGTTGATAGTGACAGTACATTTTGCACTGGTGCCTTCTAAATACAGCATTTTGGAGAAGACAGGGTGTGCTGAGCCAGGCTGAGATCTTGCAGGAGATTTGAAGTTCCAAAATCTTTTATACTGTGTCCAGCAAGTAACAGAACAAAAGGATGCTGATGATGTACAAATTGTGTGAAATTGTTTGCAAAATGTGTAATCTATTAACTTGATAATTTGAGAAAAGGGTACAAAGGTATTTCTTTTTCACTTGGCATTGTAAATTACCGTATGGCTTCTAGTATGCCACCGAATTCTTGGTGTGTCTCTGTTAAGGAATGCTGTCTGTTTCATCAGACAGCCACCTTCATGAATTTGGGAGAGCTAGTGTTAAACGGCTGTGAGTGGACTAAATGCTGGTTTGTCTTCAGGAAATATTTATGTATTATAACTAAGTGAAATGCTATTGGTGAGAAAAAAATAAAACAAAAATTTAAATCCGCACATATGAAGATAGGGAGGATAGAACTGAGGACACTTGAATGTATATAAATTACTCTTTAAGGTCGTGGAATTAGTTACCTCTTCTGGAGGAACAAAATAATGAGATTTCATAAATCTAAGCAATGAAATTGTAGACATTTGTCTTTATGTTGTTGGGTTTTGTCTGATATAGAATAAACAGAATGCATTGGTGGACATTTTTTGAAGGGTGAGTAAAAGGGAAAAGTGCATAGGCTTGTTCATTTAGGTTTTTATAAACTACTTTGGACCAAGGTTCTCATGTGAAAAACATAGATCTCTGATGCATTTGACTGTTAAACAGATATGCTTTCATTCTCATTTGTACTGCATGGACCAATTCCTGGTATATTACCATTCTTTCTTCGGGAAAAAATACAGTCGTTCAAACATACATGGTAAACACTTCATGTCCCCCAAAAGTTAATTATAATTGCTCTAGGAAATTGCAAGCTATGGCCTTAAATAGAGTGGTAAAGTAGCTACCAGAACTTTGTAGCATTCATTGATCATTGGAGGAATTGAGGGAGAAATAAGAATTGCATGAGATGAAATTTTATTGTGTATTTTGTAGCTGTAAGTTGGCAGAGTGCATTCAGCTGTTCTCCTGAGCTGAAGGGAGCTGTTCTCCCTTACAATGGAGGTTGCAGCTGCAAGGTTTATATGACTCCAGTTGGAAGCACAGACTTGCTGAACCCAACTTCTAAAGGTGTATCAAGGGATAGGCAGAAAGGATCAGCAGCTTATATATACCTCAGTTTTTAAATCTGCTTTCAGAAAGACCCTTTTAGATGCTGCTTCTGAACAAGTAAGTCTCAAAGTTAAATGGCTCCAGTCCAGACCTTTTTGAGGAAAGCACCCATGCGCACCCCTGCGTGTGGTCAGGGTGGTTGGTGAGCCGGTCGTGGTGAGGCAGGGCTGGCTGGAGGAGAAGGGGCAGTCCAGCAGCTCCGAGTGCGTGGTGCAGAGGCAGGTCCTTGGAGGCCAGTGTGTGGCTCCAGCGACCCCATGGTGACTCCTCCATGGCAGTCCCACACTCACGTTGGAGATCCTGTCGTTTCGTAAGATGTGGGCGCCTGCAGATGGGTCTCATCCTTTGGCCTACACACACTGGGCCGGCTACTGTGTGATGCGGATGGTGTGTCTTTCCCAAGCTGAATCAAGTGTCTTTTCTTGTTGCTTTTATTTCTGCCAAGCTTAAAGCAGTCTTCTTTTCTGGGCTCTCAAGGTTTCTTTTCTGGGCTCTCAAGGTTTCTTTTCTGGGCTCTCAAGGTTTCTTTTCACCATTGACCAGCTACTGAACATCAGTGAGTTGCGTACAGTCCTGGAGTCCCTGTTGTCAGCCTGTGCCCACGTTTCGGGGCCTTTGCTGTTATCCCATGCCACACGCCACGCTGTCACGAGCAACGACAGGAACCAAGCACCAGCTCACACCGCAAGTTCTCCCAGCAGGCCAGGACTGGGGCACTGCAAAGTTAGCACAAGGCATGGTTAGCGTAAGGCACGTGGCCTCGTACCAGTGATGGCAATATTGATTTTGTGGTGCCACTGGGCAATTCAAGGGTGAGCTAATCATCTGGACGTTTAAAATGCTATTTGTGTGTATGTGTTTGTTCCCATTCTAAATTTTCATAGTATAGTGTGGTTTGGGTTTTCTTTAAAACCTGTGAAGTCCTCTGTTATACAAGTGGACTGCCACAGATGATGTGTTCTCTTATATTTTCTATTAATTTGTAGCATTTCAAAGCTCAAGGAATTCATTTTTTCTTAATGCTATAGCTGAAATGCATGGGCTTTGATCCTGTGGCTTAGTGGCCTTTGTGTTTTGCTGACAGCTGTCTTTTCATGCAACATTTGTTTTAGCTTGCTGCTAGTTTTTCATTCGCATATAAAGCAGACTAAATTCTTTATTGCATAGTAGTATGTTCTTATAAAAGATGCCCAGATAGTTCAGTGTGAGATTTTCAAAAGGAATAGAAGTGAATACTTAACAGAGTGAAAAGTAAACCCGTATCTAATGTTGTTTCAGAAGGGGCTGTTTATTGACTTCCATGTCACTGGACACACAGGGAATCGCGGTCTTCAATGGTCTGTGCTTGCTATGCATCCTCCCTGAGATCTCCTTCAACGACAGTGTAAAAAGCGATTTCAGGCTATTCTGTATCAGTATAACTGCTTATGTGGGCTTTTTAGGTTGATAAAACAAAGCGTTGACATGTATCAGAGCTAGTTCTCTGAGAGCACTGGAGCTTAGAGCAGAATCACATAAAAATTTGCATAACTAGAAATAATTTTAAAAATTAAGAAATAAGAGTGCTTTCCTTTGGATTTACTAAGGGATGAATAACTGCTGCTGTGGAGTGATTTTCTTAGTAATGGTTAATGTTAAAATACTTGGGTTTTATTGAATTTGGTTTAAACTAAACTTCAAATACTTTGAAATATTTGATTCAACTTTGAGATGGACGTGATTTGGCCTCTAAGGGCCTTTCTGAACTTCAGAGTTTTTTTCCAGCAGATCTCCTAAATGAAGCAAGTGGCCATCTGGTAATAATGCAAGATAAAGCAATATTGCTGTCATAGTGGAGAAGAAAATGCTTATATTTATGTTCTTTCTTACTCTTTGGCAGGGCATTTGCTTCAAAAGTGCAGGTTGCCATTACATCTTTTGGTTTCAGCTCACTGCATTTTGAGTGCCAGGTTAACCAGAATATTCTCTGTATTCAGACGCACTAGGGTAGGTAAGATGCTGTAGTCAAATCTGACTTGGCTGAAGTATCTACTGAATTGAATTCTGTATAGTTTTGTGAGGGACTGAAAAGTGCTATAGCAGAAGGTGAGAACTGATCTGAGAAGGGAAAGGAAGAAAAATGTGAGAACATGAAGCTGGTCATTGGTGTCTCTTTGATTTGAGAAGTGGAGAAAAGCTCATTGCCTGAGAGAGTAAATGTAGTGGCAAATGTGGATTGGTACACTGGTGTGCTGTTCACACGCCTCTTCTGTAGCTGCGTGACCAGTGGGAGCCTCAGGAACCGAGAGTAGTTTTGTATCGTAGATGATTTTCTTACAACAAAATGATCATTGTACTCTATATAGCGAAAGAAACTTTAGCTCTTAGCTTTCTATTTGTTTCTATAAATGTAGGGAACTTACAGATAAATACCCAATTTTCAGAAGTTACTTATTTTTAATGAAAAGTACATTTGAGGAGGTTTAGCATCTGTTTTTTCAGAACTATTAGTCCAAGATTCTTTCATTCCTTTCTCTGTGTGTCCTACTTAATCTGACAGTTGTGAACACTTTTATTTTAGAGACTGCCTGCATCTCTAAGTGCTTTATGCCTGCAAATTGGGTGGCCTGGTTTGTGCAAAGTAACTGTATTATGTGAGAGACTGGTCCAGAAAAATAATTAGATTTTAAAAGCTGGTGAGAGGTGCATTGTTTTGTAAAACAATATACTGATTAAATAGCTAACCTCAAAGATAACATTACAAAAAAAAAAAAAAAAAGTCCCCATGCAAAGAGAGATTGAAAATCCTGGCCAAGTGGCTGGGTTTGTATAATGCAATTGATACGCTGAGATTTTTGTCTAAGCCAAGCAGCTTGTGACTGAGCTGCAAACTGGACCCAGATACCTGTGTCTTGGGCGTCATAATTCCAGGAGAATTTATTTTGGCAGTAATGTTTGTCCTTCTCCTCCTGCCGAGTTCCAGATTTCTCTAGGATTCATTGGTGACCCTGACAGCCAGCCTGGGAGTGGCTGCGAAGTTCTTCCCAGCATCTGGTGGTGGCGTTGGGAAGGGGAGCATCAGCCGGAGCGATGGCGGGAGGTGGTCTGAGAGGGGCCCGGGGAGGGTGCCGGCGGGGCTCAGGGCGGCGGTGGCTCAGGGAGCTGCTGGGATGCAGGTGCAGGCATCTGGTTTGGGCTTAGAGGGGAGCAGGGAATTCCCTGTTTCCTGACCTTTGGATCAGATAGCTGCTTTTATCTCACGCCTTGGTCATATGAGTAACTAGGGTATGGGAGGGGGGATAACCTCTCCAAAGCACGCATATATTTGGTGTGGCTCTGTTTAGTTCCGAAGTTGCACAGCTGGATGGTTCTAAAATTTCAGTTTTAGAAGAGTTTTCTTTTTTGCTTTCTGTCCCAATAGCAAAAAGACTGAATTCTGAGCCCAGTGGGAAATGTAGAAAATGTTTTAATTGCAGGAAGCACTGTTTTAATCTGAATTTCATAGATATATGTGTTTAAGAGGTCTGACCCTTGGCTGAGTTTTGTTTCTTGGCTTTTTTCCTGAAGAAGAGTTAGGTACTTTAAACCTATTGCTCCTTTTCAAAACTAAATTAAACTCCTAAACAGAATTTTGAGATGGAGCTTTGGCATTTGTTCATTGAATCAAATGAATATTAAAAAATTCCTAGTTAAACCACAAATAGTTACATGAGAACTACTAAAAAGAAAAGCAGCTGAACTGCTTACAAACACATTTTTAAAATTTAAATTTGTTTTTATTTTGCAGCTTCCTTCAAAAGTCCATACAGGTTATGGTCAATGTTCAAACTCAATTAAGTTATTCAGATTTTTTTTTTGTTTGCTACTTGATTTTTAAAGTTTCAATGAATATAAAAATGGTATTTGTGATGCTGTTACTTAACACAGCTTAGATGTGGCAACCACTGATACTGATGAGACTGAGTTTCTGATTCGAGTCAGCTGCCTGCCGTCACGCATCAGGACCTGTTCAGTCATACAGACATCGCAGGCACGGTCACAAGCTGCAAACAGTTTTAGCAGCGTAACCTCATGGTTTCACTAATGCGTATAGATACTTTGCAGCCGAAAGTCTTGGAAGGGCCTAGAGAACCGTCGCCCTTTTGCTTTCCATTTCCTCTCTCACACCCTCAGCCTTTACACTGGGAGGCTCTGCCAATATTTCTCGGCTCCCTCCTACTCTCTGGGGTTGCAGTCAGCCCGAGAGCTGGCAGGTTTGTTGCTGATGTTTCATTTTTCCAAGCTAATTACAAACAGCCTCATTAGTATCTTGTTCTGTGACTATGTCAAATTGTTTTGTTTTTTGGTTTGGTTTTCTTGGGTATTTGGAAAGGTACTGGTTCAGAGTCATTTTTTAGGCACTGATCTCCCAGAATTAAAGGTGGGTTTGAGGAGAGATTCAGGTTGTGCCTGTATTCCTGAGAATTTGGAAATAGTTCTGACTTCTAAAGTATGGGAAAAAAAATATTTTGGTGGTATTTGTTTATGCTAATACTGCAGTCAGCACACACCTTGTTTTGTTTACTAAATATCTTCTGAGGACTGCAGATTTTGTTTGTTTTGATTATGAGACATGTAAGTGTTGGTCCCTGGGAGGCTGCCCTGTGAATTTGCAAACTGATAAAACCTGTAAAATGTGTTAGCTGGAGAGATCATCTCAGCTGCGAAATTGTTGGTTGTATTTAGCTGTTGAATTAATGCAAATCAACAATATGAAGATTTAAAAGCCTTTTATGTAGATAGATGAAAAAAATATTTTTGTGCATAAGGCCATCAAGAAGTTGTGTAAGATCTAGGAATGACTTGAGGAAAACCAGCTGCTTATAATAAAATGGATATAATCAGGAAAACCTTTGTTTGATTTTTCCCATCTGGTCACTCCTGTTACTACAAGAAACAAAGGGGTTTGTTTATTTTGGGGTACTTGAAAGAAGCAGCACATCTCAACCTTCTTGCCCTAGATGGGAGTTACTAGCTGCAGAGGGTAGCACCTTCTTTAATTCTTGCACAGAAATGGTCTGTAAATAGCTGAACTGGTTAAGACACAGTCGGTTCCCTGTTAAGGACTGAATGGCTTGGTTTTCACTAATCTTAATAGAAGCTGGGATGGTTGTTATTACCTTGGGATCAAATACCACGTGCCTAACTGAATATGAATGAGAAACCAAACTGGCAGCTCAAGGGATATTTAACTAGACATTAGTTTCCTCTCCTAAGTGGAAATACTTATTCTCTATTCTTAGCATAGAAAACTTGATAAATAGAGGAAATGTGCTACTGAGACTAATAGCAAGAGTGAGACAATCAAAAATGAGAAGATGGGTGGTACATGGGTGGCCAAAGCAAACCAGAGGGGTATGGAGAGGGTCACAGCAATGTCAGTGAAGATAAAGGGATCATGAGCTAGCATTAGGAATAGTCTGAAATACACTGTATTTTCACATTCAGTTTTATCTCCTCCATGCAGCATTGTGATAGCTCATCTAAATGCATAAGCTTGGATTTCTGTTGTTTCTATTTTTGAATTTTTCCTCATTATCCACGTGTGGTTTAATTCATAAGAATAAATCACAAGAGTTATGGGTGCTGTGTGATCATGTGGGTCACTGACTTTCCCTGGACAGGTCTTTAAAAAGACCTTGCCTTTCATCTCAGTAAGCACCTCTGATCGGCTTGCTCAGCTTTGTAAGGGTTATCTTGCAGATTGTTATAGAAGAAACAAATTGCAGGTTTGGGCATCTAGATGTAGTGGCCTGCTTCTCCTTACAAGGTCTGCAAAGGACATCACCGTCTGTTGGTGATGTAGTGAGAGACAGCATATTTGTTATTTAATTTGCCTGTTCAATGCCATTTTTAATTCTGGCTTTTGACAGGGCCATTCCATCTTCCCTTGCTGTCTGAAGGCAAAAAGAATGCCACTAAAACGCAAAAATACGAGGTCATTTAATCTGAAGCTTGTCTCTACAGAATCGTGCTCTGGTTCCTTTAACACGTGGCCAAAATCGGTCCTATTGTAAGGAGTTAAGCCAGAGAGGAGAGGGGAGAAAATGGCCGGACTGAATCAGGGAGAGGATGTGGTTTGGTGGAGCAGCTCAAGAGGCAGTTCAGACCTAGGTGGAGGGGTGCTAAACAGTATTCCAAATCTGGCTTTGATTGTCTAAATGTTCATTTGCATTTGCTGTCTGGTTTAAATTGTAAACCCTACTACACAAAACCAAAGTTTTAAAGCAATGTATCTGGTTTTAACCCAGTAACCAAAGACCACAAAGTAACTTAACTTTTATTAGTCTTGGAGAAAATTCTTGGGCTTGCTGGCTTGTGGTTTGGATGCGAAACATACAAAAATAGTATTTTTTTTTTCTGAGGTTGAATCTGGTTTTTTCATATCAATAGACATCCAATTTTGTTCCATTATATAATGATTCTTCAGACAGGCAGTAAGAAGACACAGTTAACTCTTGAGACACAGTTTAACTTGTTAGTTTTGCACTAATGCAAATGCCTTTGCATTGCACGGTGTCACCTCATCAAGATAAAACCAAAATAACTAGAATGAATGTTGTGAGGCCTCTTCTTCTGTTCCTGGAGTTTGGACAAACATGGGTTTTCAGCAGCTGCGTGTTTCTGTAGGAGTTAACCTGCATCAAAAGGACTTACCCTTAGCTCTTAATGGATAAAATACTTTCTATCTGCAACTTCACTTCTACTCTCATGTGTCTTCTCTTATTTTTATCCAAGTCAAACTTTGAGAAAGCAGAGAAAATTCATGCACAGACTTCATCTGAAAGTGGTATACACAAAATTTATGGGGTGCAATGCTATGCAATCAAGGCATCTAGCAGTGCTTGCCCATCTCTTCCTCCTGCCCACTTGCCTCTACCATTCCCCATGTGTTGAAGCATCAGGAAGATTAACTTTCTCTCTTTTAACATCCCTTTATTGAATTCTTTTGTTCCCACATAAGTGTTTGTCCTACTAAACATTTGTACGTGCTGGTGTTATGTGATGGAGGTAAAAGATTTCTTTTTATTGCTGAGGGGTAAAAATCCTTGGTGTTTTGAAAGGCTGAGAGTGCTGAGCATAAGCAAGAATTGCTTCAAGCTAATTGGGAGAAAATTTCTAGCATTTTTTCTTTAAAGTGTGGAGTGCAAAGTATGCAAAACGCTACAAAAGCGCAGGACTTAGTTATCTGGCCAACCTTTGCAGTGTATGGTAAAAACTTTTTTTTTGCATTCCTGTTTTGGTGAAACAGAGCCAGCTCGTACTCAGATACCTGGTGCCTCTCGTCATGTACAAAACCAGCAATGGTAGGATTGATACCAGAAGAAAAACTAGCTTTCAGAGAGATTAATTGACATAGCTAAATCAGGTGGTGGTTGCAAATGTAAACGCAGATCAGTCTTGGCAAAAGAACATTGGTTTTCCAGCAGCCTCTCCAACTCCATATAAACCGTTTCATACTCTGCAGTCTGCCCCTAGTCAGTGTGAAGAACTAGGAAGCATCTTCAGAAACTGGATTGACTGTTGAGATGAAACTGTCCAAATTTCAGTTAGGTGTCAACTGGTGCTTTTGTACTAAATAAAACTGTGTTGGTTGTTTTTATGGTGTTTTTCCTCTCTCGTGGGAAGTCTTAAACACTTGCCCTTACTTCCAGAGGACAGGTAGTTATCAGACAGCTGTTCCGGGTAGCTTGCCGTAGGTGGCTACCTCTTCCAGCCTAAGCTGGGCAATATTTAGCACAAGGGGTTTAGAATTTGTACCTATTAGAGTCAGCTGACTGCAAGGGACTTTTAATTTTAGCTAGGGAGAAAGAAGCTTTGGGTTCTTCCAGAGCTTTCGCTTTTAAAACGTCACAGGTTTTAATATGGCTTTGGTGCACTTGGAGAGTGTCAGGATTGAAAAACTATATGAGCACCTGAACTCAGCAACAAAGCTCCTGCTGTCATCCAAATACCTTTTCACATTAAAAAACGTGGGAAGAGAAATACAATTTCCCATAAGTGAATGACTTCTCAAAAGAATACTGTGCGGTCTTGCCCAAAAACCTGTTGGCTGATACACAGAATATCTGTATTATTTAAATAGGGCCTTTTATTGGGAGGAGTGTTGTAGTGGGGTTTTTGGTGTGTTGTCTGTTCCCCGCTCCTGCCATGTTGTCTGATTTTGCTTGTAGATTAGTCAGGTATTCCTGTTCTGGCTCACTTTCCTGTTTGTAAGACAGTAATGCTCCTCCATGGTTTGAAGTACAATATTACTGACGAGTGCCACATAACATTGTTGATATCCATGTGCTTTTTAATAGGAACAGAGAAAGTTGATGATATTTATCTGCATTTAATTTCATAGTCTACTATTTGAATAATACATGAAGTTTGAAAATAACTTAGGAAAGTAACTTAAAGAAACTTTATTTTCCTTTTTATTTAGTTGTATAGTTAATGAATAGTTTTAAGATCTCTGGATTTTTTTAACATTTATTTGGATTTGAAGAAGGTTGCTTAGTGTACATGAGTGTCAGGAGGTAGATGGAAAACCAATGTGCTGATTAAGAACTTCAATCAGTCATGCTTTTTCCTCTCATTTTGATAGCTGAAAGTTGTGAATTAATCAACTAATTGTGAAAAGTGCTTTGCAATCCAACGCTTACAATATTTAAATATACTTTCCAACATTGAGTCCTGCATTTGAGTTGCCCTGTTGGCACAAGTGAGGTGCTCCAGATTGGTAGCGTGAGGGAAACATGAAAATGATTCTGACAAGGAAGCGTCCAACTCAAAAGATTTCTTAGAATTGTAGAAATGTAGCAAATGTTTTGAAGCTTGCAGTTCTTATTGTTTAGATTGGAAATGTGAAGCATGTTTTCAATAGGCTCCTTTTTCACTATTAAAGCATTACAGGGAAATAATTACATTCCTTTCAATCCATTTTAGACCTTACTTTTATTTTTGCGGTTAGTGGAAACCGTGTAACAGCAATTAAAATAGCCATCGGGTTTTCTTCTCTCTTTGGGAATTTATTTACTACAAGGCTAAATTGACAAATTTTGTTGAAGGCAAATTTCTTTTATTCCTCTGTCTGTATTTGAACCAGATGCTTAATCTAATTGTTCCAAGTATTTGTTTCACCCAGCAATAAAGAGGGAAGGGAATGAGTGGTAGTGCAGCTCATTGGTTTGATGGTGAGAGGCTGCTGGTTCTGTGCCTTGGTCAGGTCTGTCGTGGCTTCAGAGCTTGTTGGTGCCTCTGGAGCCGTCGCTGCTGGCGTGGTGCATAATGGATGAGCCTGAACGGATGGAGGCAGCAGGTGCTCTAGCAGTAGAAAAAAGCAGTGTTTGTTGTTGTTGTAAGCCTCATCAATCCTCCTCCCCTTCTCACTCGGTTCTCTGTGTCCTCCAAACAAAGACCCTGTATCTGCAGCAGTAGGGGAGAAAATAGCAACAACTCACCCTGTGTAACATTGCTGTTTTCTGTCTCAGGGGCAACCTTGTAAGTAGGTCTTGATTTGATGCTCTGGATCTGTAAGTGGTGTGTTTACCGTTGCAGGGGACAACAATACTGATTTATGAATTCCATTTAGCAGAAAACTCTATTGGTACCTACGTGTAACTGCCCTATTCTAGCTAAATAGGATAAATGAAAAATGTCTTTAAATTTTAGTACTCATGCATTGCAAGATTGCTAGCTTCTGTGGGAGCAGTCTGCTGAAAGATAGGTCTAAACATTCTTTAGTTGGGGAAAAATGTGATTTTGGGAGGCTGGGAGGAGGAAAGAGAAGTAAGTAATGCAGAAGGTGGGGGGAGGAGAGTAAGAGGTTCTTAGTTTTATTTAAGCTGATGGTTGTTCTTGCAAGTGCCTTGTCAGGAGTAGGCTGTGATTTGAAATCTTGCAGAAGTACTTTCTTTCCTATTTAAAGGCAGTCAGATCTATCATGTCCACTTGCTCTAAACCATCAGTTGATTCTAGCTATTCTTAAGTGTTTCTCTTGTCTGGAGCATTAATGGCAGCCACTATCTCCTTCTGCAGGGCTATTCCCTCTCCTTCAGGGTTTGGGACACAGGAGGCATGGAGCAAAGTGGGGAAAAACAGAAAATCCATTTACTTCAGTAGAGGCTGCAATATGCTTTTTATTCTGCCTGTAACATCGTCATAATTCGGAGAGAAATGGTTGTTCTGTTTCAATGTACCTTCTTATTTCTTTTCTGTTTTTGTTTCTTCCCTTATGGCAATATTCTCTTTGTGGTCCCAGGTCACCTTATAGCAGACTTCCAGTACCTGAAGGGGCCTACAGGAAGGATGGAGAGGGACTTTTTACAAGGGCGTGTAGTGAAAGGACAAGGGGGAATGGTTTTAAACTAAAGGAGGGCAGATTTAGATTAGATATTAGGAAGACATTCTTCACCATGAGGGTGATGAGGCACTGGACCAGGTTGCCCAGAGAAGCTGTGGCTGCCCCATCCCTGGAAGTGTCCAAGGCCAGGCTGGACGGGGCTCTGAGCAGCCTGGTCTAGTGGGAGGTGTCCCTGCCCATCCATGGCAGGGGGGTTGGCACTAGATCTTCAAGGTCCCTTCCAGCCCTAACCGTTCTGTGATTCTATGATTCTATGGATGTGTCATCCTCTCCAGTTCTCATGCAAGATGTGAAGGGAGAAGCAAGGGGTTTTTCCATTGCTGTAAGATGGGTAAAGTGAATCAGAGTGTCACCGAGAACCAGTAATTGTTGAGAGTTGCAGGAATTATTACCATTTCTCTTCGTATCTGGAGTATCTGGCAGCAGGGATGGCATTTACAGACTGAACCTTCTGGTCGCTCATTCTGTTTCTTGCTCCTTGGTCAGGTTTGTCGTGGCTTTCAGAGCTGGTTCTTCTGGAACTGTTGGTGGGCAGCGCAATGCTGTAGGTACCTTGTCTCCTGGATGGACTCCTTGTATGTACATTGTAGGTTGTGTCCATTCCTTGTCTTTGGTCCTGGCTCCTGGATGAACTTTGGACCCATGTTGTAGCCTCATTTCTGGTTCTGTCTCTGTCCCTGTCTCCTTTTACTCCTCACTGGACTTCCTGGGCGGACACCGGACCTCGTTCATCACTTTGCTGTGCCTGATGCCGTGGATGGACCTTGTTACCTCTACCTGGCTTTACCTGACAGCTCATGCCCCAGCAGTGATGACACAGCCTGTGTCCTTTCTCTCCTGGCTCACCTGCCCTTAGGGAGCAGATGGCCCTTGCTGCTCCCTGACAGCCCTGTGAATATAGCTCCACCCTTGCTTGGTGGCCAAATGGTGTTTAAAACCTGGCTTAGCTGGAAAAGCATTCAGAATGTGAATGCTTTTCCTTAACTCTGACTCTGTAGAGGCAGGAACAAAATAGATATGCTTCCCAAGAGTTATTAATGAAGGTTTCAAAAGTGTATGACTGAATTAAGGTTAGCCAGTTTCTGCAGGAAAGTGGATAATTTTTCTTCATTCTGTGATGTTTGAAATGCATGTTTTTTTCCTGTTTAGAAGCTGGTAATTCTGCGGTTTGTTTGCAAGTGACTGCAAAGCTGTGGCACACAGCTCTGTTCCTGCTGGTGAACGTGTCAAGTGATGATCCAGAGTTCAGAGGGGACATCCAAGGAGCTCAGATACTGCTCTCAAAAATGTTGGGTTTTTTCCTCTTTCCTTTTTATTTGAAAGGAGTGAAGTTTTTCAGAGTTATATTGACAGTACATAGAATTATGCTTTTCAGTGATGTCTGTATGAAGTGACTTATTCCCCATAGACAGTTTCCTGCTTTGCTTGCCCTGGGCTTCCAGGCTTATTGTCTGGAGAACCAGGTGTTAAAATGCCTTGCTGACCTATCCTGTAAATGGGACACCTTACATATGGACTTGTCTTGATATGACATGATGACAATAAATTTAAACGCTGCAAGGTAGACTGGTGCCTAGTCATGCTCATCATTGGCATTTCAGAGGCTCCACTGACCCCTAAAGACATTAAGTATCATCTTTAAATGGTTGGTTAAATTTGGTAATGGTTTCCTCAAGTGAACACCTAATTTCTTCAGAAAGAGAAGCTGATGTCTTCTAGCAGACAGTTTTCATTGCAGAAAGCTCAGTATTTACTTTGGTAAAGACACTTGGTAGTGTCTCTGTTGACAGTGGTTAATGACAAGCTGAAGTGCTTCTAGTGTTGGGCCTCTCTAACTTGCAGCTGCTTGTACGATTGTATTCCTGTCTCTGTCCAGCTCTAAATGTATGTAGTTTTAACATTGTCTGCCAAGATGCACGCTCCTGGCAAAAAACAATACGTCAGTGTCAAAAATTTGCTCATCCAAGAAGTAGCACTGTGGTCTTGTAGAAAACAAATGCAGCGATAACGTAAAATAGGTTAGAGCAGTGTGAAGTGGGGATTAACAAATCTAGATACTGCAGTGATCCCATCAGCTCCTACAGAGCTGTTGATCTCTTCATTGCTTTGAGGGTGAGACAAGACGTTGAGCTCAATGAGGAGCTCTGTGTTTTGCTCTGCCTCTGCAGCTGTAATTAGTTGACAGAGCTTTAAATGCTTCTGATTCGGGGCACTCTAAACATTCTAAAGCTGGAGGAGAGAAAATAGAGGCTTTTATTAGCAGATGATTCCATTTTAACATATAGACAATGCAATGTAGCATATATTTTGGAGGAGCAGTTTTTTAAGACCATGGGATACTGCAACTAGAAAAAGGAGTTAAAGGATAAACCAATGTCTACTCTTATTCTTTGCTCTTTAGAGATGGCCAGAAACCCAATTTCCTGTTTTGCTGGATAGTTGGTAGTGTAATCAACCTGAGGCAAAGGAAAAAATTTCTCCTGGCCTTTGCTAAAAAAGCTTTGGCTTGGTGATAAAATGTGAGGCTGACATGTGTTGATCTGACAGCTACTCTGAGTTCACTAGCCAGAGCCTGAGTTCTCTCTCTCTCCATCAGCACTGATTCCAGCTTCAAGAAGCATCATGTTAGGGAAATACTAAAGGATAAATCAATAGTAACTGGTTTTGAGAGTAGTTCCTTGTATACGCTTTTTTTTTCTGCATGCAGCTGAAGAGGGACAATGGAAGGCAGTGCAGGTTCTTGTCTGCCCATGGCAAGGCCCAGGGGATCGCACTGAAGAGGTTGGAAAATTCATAACAACTTTAATTAGCCTTTCATTTTTCAATGATCAGACTGCTTGTTTAGCCTGGTTGGGTAGAAAAATAAGAGCTTGGGAAAAGGTGTTCACGATAGCTAGTAATTATTAGTCATCTGCTCCTCTTCCCTTTAAAGTTGCAGGAACTACCATTAAGTACTGGTTCACCCTGAACTGGGATGGGTTGTGCAGTCATAAAAGGGGTGGCCAAACAGGGAGCTTTCTCCAGACAGCATAGAGGAGCGAGGCCAGGCTCTCCAGATGGCCAGGACTAGATTAAATGAGGGCCTTGGATTGAGGAGGTGCATTCTGTTCTCTCGCTTTCTGGTTTGTTGTACTTGTTGGCTCCACATTGTATGTTCTAATCCTGATCGCTGCTCTTCTGCATGGGGTCTTGTTTCTATGGAGTACAGAACATGTTATTATGGTAAGATGTAGCTTCCATCAAATGCAAGTTATTTTCCTGAAGTAATGCTTCATCCTTCCTTTTCCCCAATCAAGGAGGAGGATGAACGCTTGACTGATAAATCTATGGCAGGAGCCCACAACCTCCCCTTCTTTAATTCATATTAAAACTAACAAAAAGATGATAGATCCCACAGTATGGGAAATAAGTTTTTATCATAGAGACCTTATTTTTTTCTTTCGCCCCCCACTTTTTTTTGTGTGTTTTAGCAATAAAAAGAACCCTAACTTGAACCACTGATTAAAACCAGGTATCTTAAGGTGTTCTGTCATGTCTGTCATCTAGTGTCTAATTTTGATAATACTGTTTGAAGTACAGATAAGAAGTTGGTTACCCATAAAACAATGCTGCAATACCAATTTACTGACTGTCAAATACAAATTTGATGTAACAAGCGACCTGCTGAAGGTGAAGTTTTCAGGGATTGCACTGAAGCCAGGAGAAGTCTGACGGCAGTCGCTTTTAAGTTCTCTCTCGCCACTCTGCTCTCTTCCTCCACAAAATGTTCATCTTGAATAAAATGGGTTTTGCCCCTCCCCACCCCAAAGGGAAGGCTGCAACATTTGGCAATGTACCTGGGAACATATACAAACAGCATTAGGGAGGAGAGATGAAAAAGGCAGCTGATTTTACTCTATCATGAAATTTTAACACTCCTTAGCAGATTGCCAGCCAAGTGGGATTATGCTACCAGATGTCCTGGCAGAAATGTATGCGGCTCTGGGCGATCATAAATCCAAACAACGTATGGCAACCCTGCATGTATAATACTACTGTTAGCAATGGAGAATTTCAGTGTGGAAAGCTCCAGTGACGGGCAGGATTAGTGAGGGCAAAACCTTCCCAGATTTAGCTTGAAAACCTTAGGTTGGGAATAGCCATTGATGGCAGCAGTATGTTAATGGGGAAAGGAGGACTATGGCGATGCCTGTACTTTATCAGCAGTAATAAGCCTTGTCTGCTTGTATTTGTCTTCTCCCATCACATCTTGGCTGGTCAGCAGGCAGAATTGTAGTGCAGATGCTCAGAGGCTGATCTCTTCTCGCTGTTGGTGTAGCCAAAAGCACCAAGGGGGTGTTGTCAAAGACCAGCTAAACTGAAGGCCTGAGTCAGCAGAGCGGAGCTGTTGGTCTGGAGTGTCAGTGGCGCTCTCTTGTCTTCATCTTGGTAAATTCTTGTTTTATAGGAAGAACGGGGATGGTGGAGGCCTGCTGTGGAAGTTTGTGTCCAGTGCATTTGTTTTATTTTTTTTTTCTGTGTTTCTTTTGTCATGTTTCCTAAATGGAGTACTGACTGAACCTGTTCTTTTAGTCTACACATTAAATATAAATGCCTGTGTCCATTCATAGGATCGTTTCCTCACTAAACGAGGCAACGAATTGGAAAAAAAACAGCTGTCATTTTTTTTTTTTTAGTTGTCTTTCCCTTCATGGAAAAGAAAAGGCACTCACTGGCATCCTGTAGCAAAGAAATAATTCATTTGGTGAGGACTTAAAATTTGGTCCACCAAAGGCATTGGGAGTATGTTTGTGTCAGTGGGTATGGTTCTCCTGTGCTATATGTTAACACCAAACTGTCAGCTAACCCAAATGACAGTGTGACAGGCATAAATTTAAAGCAAATGGAGGAGAATATGCTATCTCCTATTTTTATTCTGTTGTTGTTATTTAAAAAAAAAAAATCCTATGAAGTGTGGAAAACAGAAAGTCCACTCCCTGGCTGTTTGAAGAATAGTTTGAGGGTGAATAGCCAGAGGAAAAGAACAAAGGGGACTTCAGCATGGCTAGTTAACTTTGCAAATTGCAGTTGCAGTTACGTGACCAGAAAGTAGAAGATCTAAAAAGAAATAATGTTAAGTGATTTCTTTGCAGATTAATTTTACTACCCAAGTCTGAAATCTCCCCCCTTCCTCCCATGCATTCTTTAAATTTTCACCTTCCATACCACAGAGCTTCAGGTGGTTCATCATTGGCTACGTTAGTCATTCCAGGCTCATGCTGGTTTTGTCCCTGAGAGTAGAAACAGACACTAAAGGTATTAAAGTTGTTTGCCCTTTTATTGATTTTAGTAGTAAATTACCTCAATAGTGTACTGCCTTGGAAGGCTTTGTGCAGAGTGCTAGTCATCATTCAGCTTTCTTGGAAGAGGTATGCCTAGACCAGTGTTTGTTGCTCTTGGGAAGCTCCATTCATGCCATCTTCAAGTCTGTCTGTGCTAAATCAGCTAGCTTCCTAATATTTGTAAATAAAGCTATTTAGGACTGGCTTATATTACTATAATTTTAGCAATTTAAATCCCTGTGTTGTGGAGTAAGAGAGAGAGCTCATGCCTAGATGACGTGTTGTGTCCACTTTTGCAGACAGAGCAAAGCATCGCATGGGCAGGACGTGGCAGAACAAAGAGCTGATTTAGGGTCTCCAAGTCCCATTGCGCTGCCATGTACAGTTTTGGTCTGCAAATGTAAAGCTGGCTCTAATTTTTTCAGTGTTGTTTAGTTCAGAAATCTCTTGTCTATGCTACATGAAAAAGGAATTTATCTTGCATATTCATGTTATTAGCTCAAATGATAAGTCAGAAATGGGGATGTAGGAATTCATTACTCTAGAGGTGCCAAATCCTGATGCCCTAAAAACTGTCATGGTTCTTTTGGTGGTTTGTGTTCCCTGCTGCTTGTATGATCTAATGCTTTCTATTTACATACCTGTGATTATTACAGTTTAAGCCTTACTTTTGCATATCCCTCAAGTAAAAGCAGTACATTTTCTAGCTAAGTACCAGAGTGGGCTTTTTCCATTTAAGTAAAAAAAAAATATGTAGGGGAAAATAGTGGTTGTAGAAAATTGAAATGCAGTGTACCCATGTACAAAGAAATGAACAGCCTACCAAACTTTTTGAAAATCTTTCCTTGCTGTCATGCTTCACAAGCTCTCCAAAATGTGTAATGAGTAACAAAATCCTCTCCCTGCTGTGTCTATATTTTTGTTCACTGGTTTACATGCTATTTTCAGATGTGCACATAGAAAATGAAGCTAGCTATTTGCAAAGTGTTGTCTATGATGACTTAGTGTTTAGTCAACCGCTTATATCTTGTTGGCCAAGATAAATTTCACCTGAGGCCAGCATTTGCTCACTAATTTGTCACCTTTTCTTTTTCATGTCCTTAAGCTGTTTTGACACCAGAGGCTTTCCAAGCTCTGTCTCAGGAAGCCTCAGCAGCAATACAAAAGGCAAGGAAAACAATGTTAACTGAAGCTTAGTGAAAATAGAGTTGTGTAATATGGCACTGGTTAGTGGCTGGATGACAGCCATCCTTGACATAAATTTAGTGTCACGCATAACTGCAAAGAACAAAGGAGTTAATCAGCAACAATATTGTATATAAGAAGTGTTACTGCATGTAAATACATATTAAAGTTGTTACCATAAGCTCGTGATATGGAGTCAGTGTGCTGTGGTTTAGTCTCCTAATATTCCTTTTGGAAAAGCTTTTATTACTCATTTTAGGTTTGTTTTCTGGATTGCTAAGTGGCAGTGAAACTAAGAAATGTGTCCGGCAGTCAAATAATTGCCTTGGTTGAAGACGCTTGCAGCTTTTTACAGAGAAGAAAATATTATCCAGATGATGAATAAAAACATCTCCTCCTTACATAAATGAAGCGCAACAATAAATCATACTGTGTTTCACTTCTGTTCTCTATTTTTTAAGTTACAGTATGATATGGAAAGGCAGTTCTTTTCCTCTAAGCTTTTTTTTTTTTTTTTTTTTTTTTTTTTGATTGTTGTGAAGGAGGTTTTTTTTCCTTTTATTTTTTTTTTTTTTTTTTTTTTTTTTTTTTAGTAATCATTAGCAGGATACAGCTTGTGGTTTGCCTTTAAGGTGCTTCGTTCTAACTTTTGGTACCCCTGCACCGCGGAGAATGACAGTGCACAGGCATTGCAGAAGTGACCAGGGAATGCGGTGTCCTGCTCCCTCCTGTGCTGCCAAGTGTGCTGGTCTGTACCTTTGACTGGAGGGTTTCATCCCGCAGTCAAACTGGAGGTTTTTTCCCAGAGATGGAAGAAGATAATAAGCATGTAGGAACAGACCGGTGCTTAGATGAACAACACGAACATGGTCCTGTGACACAGGCAACGGTTTTGTGATGCCATGGCTAATGCACGTACTTTCCTTTTTACAGGGGTTTGGGCAAACTTTAGCATGCCCTTAGCTATGCGGGACTCTGTTTGCAAGTAAGAGAGTGCCAGTCCTTTTCCTTGAAGTCACTTTAAATCCTTGCTCCTGCTGCTGCAAAGGCTATCTCAGAGAGGTGTGGGAGGCCGGTCTCTGGGCTGGCTGTCCTTCTTGAGGGTACGGCCCAAGGTGGCCTCCTGCAGAGACCGAGGGGGAGGTATGTGTGCACACACATGTACATGTGGCATACACCAAGAAACTGAGCTGTAATTTCCTCTGGAAAAGATGGACCCAACTTCTTGCTCCTCTCAATCCCCTTTTGGGTGATCTTTGTCATGAAATGTAGTTTTCCGTGCTTATTTTTAGTTTCTAGCCTTTCTCTGTTCAACTGTTCTTACATTTGCATTGGCTAAATCATGAGATTTGTAGCTGATTAATGTTTCCCCTCTGCAGCTGGATCATCTAGAATAGGTATAAATCTTTCCATGCCTCATTTACTTCCAGTTCCTCTTCAGACAGACATGCACTGTTCCTGGACCTCTTGTCTTTCCTCACCTGCTGTCAGTTTTTGTTGTACCTCTTGCTGGATGAATTGTTGTTCCAGCTGTGCATTTGCATTTCATGATTTTATTCGTGCGGTCAGAAATTATGTATGAAACCTTCCCCTAGCAGCAGTAATGACAGCAATACTCAGGTGACAGCTTTTGGCAGGTAGATCTTAACCTGAATTGTGTTAACCGTTTCAGTACTGCTCCCTGCTGAATGAGGGTGTTCAACAAAGACATCACAAGACTGACTTCCATAGCTGGGACGTTTGATGCTGTGTCCCACCCCCCCACACACACCCTCCCCCCCGCATAGATGAAAAAACATTACAAGTCAGGCTGTTATGAAATAGCTCTTCCTACTCCTTTCTGTACTGTACTTTATGGATGAAATAACAGTCAGTTTTGATGTGCTCCATCTATCATTCATCCCAAATGCTAATGGCTTTACTGTTACTATTTCCTGCTGTCCCAGCAGGTTAAGATTAGAGATGTTTTATTATGATTAGAGATAGTTTAAATGATTAGAGGTCATTTACTACTGGCAAATTGCATCTGGTTTCTTCTGAGGTATGAAGGCAACACAGTGCCTTGTTCTACTTTATGCATTTGTATAAAATACCCTTGTCAACCCTTGATGTCTTTACGGTACACTTTTCAGAGTATGGGGGGTTTAAAGTTGCCACACTGTCATACCAGTTTGCTGGGAGAAGTTCCTTCACATTGAAAAAAAGAGTATGTTTATAGTTAAGCAGGGGATTAGGTTTTAGGATTTGCATTTGCAGTTCAATTAAAAAAAAACAAAAAAAAAAAAAAAAAAAAAAAAAAAAAAAAAAGTGTTGTTCTCTGTCTAAGACTGTGCATAGCTATGACCAGCATTTGTGAAGCTGGTGCATTCGCTAATCCCGTGGGAAAGTGCCAAACTTGTCAGTTTTTATAAATTGCTGTCTTTATGACAGGAAACTGGGAGGGGAATGGTCTTGTATCTGAATGGAACAGCAAGGAGAAAATGGGGATGTAAGGACAGATGTGTCCCCAAGTCACTATTCTCTTTGGTGGAAGCAACGCCCAGAGCAAGGGTCTTGCTGAAAGATTGGATGCAAGCCATGAGAACTCTATAAGCATCCGGTAAATGTTTTGGCTGGATGAGGAGAAGACCTCCTGAAGGACAATTAAAAACTAGGCAGGCTTTTTTTTGCTTTGTTTTGTTTCTGTTCAGCACTCTAAACATAGCAACTATTTTTATATATTTGGTGGTGGTAATAAAAAAGTATTCTTTTAACTGAACACGTCATCCGTTGAGAATGGTTTGAGGATGAATGGCAAGCCATTGTCAACAGGGTAGTGAGTCATAAACAGGGGTTCGCTCATGCTTGTAGCACCCAGCACCTGCAGGTGAGATTAGGATTCCTAGACGGTTCCTAGACAGTCCATCCCTAAGCAGCGCAGCCTGGTTTAAGATCTCATCATGCAAAACACACTTCTGGTCCAAGCATCCCTGACAGGACTGTGAGTAGGTGCCTAAACCTTAGCTTCCACCGAGTTTGTATTCATGCTTACAGCTGACTTAACAGATATTCCACATCATGAATATGACTAGGAGTATTGTGGCATGTGTCTGAAGGCCTGTAACTGCTGCAGATGCTTCCAATTGCCTTTGCTTATTCTATAAAGGTGATAGGTTAAAGGGCAAAAGTTCAAGCCCAGTACGAGGTTTTTAACATGGTCGAAAAAAAGCAGTAAAAAATACATAGTTTGTCTAAATAAAATAGTTTTAAAATGCAAAATGCTATAGAATAACATTTTTTAAATATTCTGAAAATTATATTGTAGTTTTTGGTTGTAGTTGTTGCTTTTTACTTCCAGAAAACAGCTCTGTTATAATCTAAATGCAGTAGCCAGAGCAAATACTTTGTTCTATGTGTTAAATAGCTTGATGAAATGGGGAGGAGGAAGCTGGCTGATGGACATGACTTAGTCCTTTGGCAAGGCCTGTAAAGCTCAGATGTTTCCTATGCAGCAGGTGCTTTAACTGAATGTTATGACTTGCTCTTGTAAAGTACGTCTTCTAATAGATGTCCTTCTTTTGTTTCCCCCTACTCTTTTGCAGCAAGTGACAGGCAGAAGTTTTGGTGAGAAAGATTTTCGTTCTGGATTAGAAAACGGCATTCTTCTGTGTGAGTAAGTAACACTTACAGTTTTGAGCCTCGGATACAATCTTGACTAGAGCTGAAATGAACTTTAGCTCCTATGTCCAATTGTTGGTTTCCTTTTGTGAGTCTTGGCATTGTGCAAACTTGTATTTCACTGCAGCATCATTTCAGTGCCAAAGCTATTGTTATGGTGAGGATTGAAATGTGGCTTAAAGAAAACAGGTTTTGCAAAGTGCTTCCCTCACTCCACCCCAGCTCCTTAGTTGAGTTATGCGAAGTAAAAATGATGTTTGCTTTTTGGTTTCCTTTTATTTAAAGATGTTAACCACAGACTGGCAAACGGTGTTGCACACCTGCCTGCGGACGTCGCAGCTATAGCGAGGTGTTTTGGATGAACTCCAGGTCCGAGAACTGTCAAGAGTTAGCCATCTGAATACCATCAATACTCAGCTGCTTTTATAGTTTCTGGAAAGGATAGGCATCCTCTTAATTTTACCTAAAGGTGTATTTGAATGATGTGTTTTGTAGTTTTTGGACAAGAGACGCAACTTAGTTTTTGCACGTTTCTCTCTGGGTTTAATAGTTAGTTTTTAGGCAGAGTCTTCCAAAAGCATGTTGCGTGCTTAGATGGCAAAGCTGCTGACTTTTAAGAGCAATTTGAGAGTGTGCTCTAATGTCCATAGTTCTTTGAAAATCCCCTGCAGGGTGTCAGGA
>KL269722.1:44905-57965 GCA_000699545.1 Podiceps cristatus | reverse complement strand
GCTTAGACAGAGAAGGGTGTGAGCACGTCAGGGAGGGGAGAGGGAGGGTAGGAGATAAGTTTCATGACAAAACCTTGCCCCAGCAGACCTGGCTGCTGCACCTCGCTGGTCCTTGAGGTCAAGAACTCTATGGGAAATACCAGGGCAGCCCAGGCCCCATCGGAGAGGCTATACACCCTCAGAGTCCCTACACATCCTGCCCTGTGTTATCAGTTTGCTTTAGGCTTGTTAAGATACCCAGCCGATAGAGACATCGGGCCCTGGACACAACAGGTTTTGTATCTGCACTCGGTGATGCTACACTGCCCCGCGACCAGGACGACACAGAGGTGTCGTAAGGAGATCAAACTCAAGCAAACAAAACGGCGGGGGGGCAGGAGCCCGCGGACAGCATTTTCCAGAGTGACCCCTGATTCTGTGGTGTCTCCACTTCTGGGCACCCAATTTGACACAGTGTAAAGCATCCAAAATCAGAGGCGGCCTTAGAAAAATGCTGCATTTAGAAACTGCTGAGCTTGGCGAAGTTCTGAATAAAGGGAAGACGTAATGATCCGCAACTAGCTGAAGGGTGTTAACTCCAGAGAAGCTGCCAGGTGCTCCCAAAGGAATGCAAACTGGATACTAGGCAGGAACAGAAAAGGGAAAACCAGAGGAAGGGTCTCCTGGCAGCGGGCAGCATTTCTGAGGCTGTGGTACTGCTTTCCTAGGAATGGTTAGAAATCCTGTCTCTTTGGGAAAGGCTGGAAATGTGATTGGTTGGAATATTTGATACTAAATCAGGCAAAAAGCACTAGGAAATCGGCTGATGTGAAGAGTCTGTTTCTAGGCTGAAATCTCTCTTTGTTTCAGCTTCTGTGGTGTCAACATTTACACCACTTCCTAGGGAACGGAAGGTCTGACGGAGGCCTGATGGTCGTGCTGGGAAACATGCTGGACCTTATGGTTTTACTAACGACATGGACCAAGCTAACGATTCACTCCGAGATCCTCCATGAGGGCTTGGTCTCTGCCAGTTGTGGTTGATTCGGTTTCTGCTCTGGGTAGGTCACGCTCTGTCCTCCAAGACAGTTCTTAGCTACTTGGTGGGGACTCAGCTTAATCTTTTCCATCTTTATTTTGCAGCCTGTTCAGCTAATCTTTTCCTTCTCTCTCGCAGAAGGCAAGCCTTCCTCATATTAATGCTTTTTGATCTCTGTGGATTCATTTTCACTTGGTGGGAAGAGTCGATTATTCTATACATACATTAAATGGAAACAAAATGAAGAGGTGACTGTAGGACTACTGAAAGACGAAGAAAGAGTTGGGAGGAGATAAATACAGTTTCCCCAAAGATCTTCACTTGAAAGGAGGATAAATATATGCAAATATGCCCCTAGGTAGGACTAAAATGACTTATGTAGCAATCACTAACACTGCACTCACAAAACCAAGCAATTAACTTTGAATATTTTCTAAATCACTAGACCCAGCTGAGTTGTATCCCAATATGCCAAACCAATCCAGTAAGTTCAATTTGATTTTGCAATCAGACTAAGGATCCAGACAGCGCTTCACACTTCTTGCACCTAGAAAATGCCCGATCCGGACAACTGCAGACCCTTCCATCTAATGTCACTTCCAACTACGTTTTGGAGCCTGGGGAGCAAACTTCACGTTCGCCTTCTTCAAGGGTAACTTCACTGACTTCAAGCACAGTCCTGCATCACACTGGCATGAATGAGCAGGTGACCTACCTCAGTACTTCTATTTTGTTGTGGGTTAAAGCTGAAGAAACCTGCAGCTTCACTGCCTCATCTAGCCAGCTATTTATAATCCATCCATCCGCACGTTACTAGTGCTAAGGAGAACAGTGTCACGAGTGTGAGCTAACACCACCTCAGGAGTCCTTCTGCTACGACGGACTCCAGGGCTGACTGGCTGCTGTTGTGTAGCCGTAATGTCTCATTTTCGTAACCTTCCCTACTCCACTGGAAAATATACAGAGGCCAGGGAAATGCCTTTCCCAAGGCCATGCAAAGTATCAGAAGCAGAGCCGGGAAGAGAACGCAACGTGCCTGAATCCTTTCTGGTGTCTACAGGACAGATCATACCAGATCCCTTCAAAGTGGTCAGAAATGGCTACTGTGGGCCTGTGCTTGAACAGTGGTACAGTTTGGCAGTGAACAATAAACCCAGAAATATCATCAATGCCTTTCAGTGACTTCAAACATCTGAAGGATGTTTCAGCGCCATCGGGGAGTGGTCTAGGACACAGCGGGTGAAATGGAGATGAGCGTTTGTATCCTAAAATGATCTCGTTCACTTGACGGATGAGAAACTGCCACACACTCAGGATGGAGAGGTCTTGGGGAGATGCTGGGGATGGGATGGAGCCGGGGATGCAATGGTGAGCTGCAGCAAAGCAGACCAATGCAGGCTGCACAAGGGGAGGATCAGGGAAACAAAAACAAACAAAAAAAAAAAGGCGATGGGAAGTTATTACCTGATTGTTCAAGGCTATGGTGAGGTTCCACCTGGAGCACTGCATCTTGTTTTGGGCACCCTGCTTCTGTAGAGATGTACAAATTATGGAGAAGGTCTAAAGAAAAGTTTCTAAGCTATACAAAAGAATGGGAAGGTCTTAGCTATAAGGATAAGAGAAATTGCTTAAGTCTTGATGGTATGGGAAAGAGGAGCGGGCTCTTCTTGCACTGGAAATACCGGAAGCAAATCAGAAGTACCACGGGGTTATACATCCGTAATTTGGAGGGGAGTGGGAGGAGGCATCACTGTGAGTGGGAATTACATTAAAAACTGCTTGATCTAGAAACATGAGCCTCTACCCTTGGTGTTAGGGCACCAAACTCTACTATCACTTAGATAAAAGCAGATGGCAAAGCTTTCAGTAGTCTGGATAACCAAAGAGGAAACAAAAGACAGGCCGTGCTAGTGGGGGCTGTTTAAGGTAAAAGGGGGTCCCAGTTCTACGGGCATCACTTTCACTAACAAGCGAAATCGAAAGACCTGGGCTCTCCCCTTTCAGAAACGGGAGAAACTCAAGCCAAAAGGCTTCCTAGTGCCTTGCCGCATTGAAAGTGTCAAAGCGGTGTGATTTTCATGCTTTGCTGAGTATCTCCCCTCTGAAAATGGGCAGTTTGTTCTTTACTAACCATCAACATCATTATTCACCTTGCGTTACCTAATCATGAGGGGTTTTTTCCTGATTAAACTGGAACTGCTAAGACATTTTATATAGAATAACCAAAAGAAGGCCAATGCTTCCCAAATGTGCTGGTTGGCAAACTAAGCCACCCCGTCCTCCTCATTTCCAGGCAGAAGACCTCATTAACCGAAGTCACCACAAGCAAACTGTACCCCGACGCTGTTTTCCCCATGAATATGTTTCTCTGTGAAGGCCAAGTGAATACATCAGCAAGGAAAGTTTCCATGGAAAAATCCCTTTGTTGAGATACAGAGCACCTCTGAGCAACTTTACACAGGGTATTAATGGCAGGAAGATGAATCTTGCTTGTGGCATTTTGGAACTCCCAAACACATCTAGGAGGAGAAAGCAGAAAGGCATAACCATGGAAAACTGGAATTCCTAAACATTTCCAAACTGGCAGAAGGACTCTGGTTAGGTTTGTCTTTGGAAATAAACTGGGCTGGTGATCACCTGTGTCTTCTCTCCTGCAGCTATTTGACCATTCTCGGGTAAGCTCAGACATGCTGATGGCAAGAGGGGAACGAAAAGAGCCGGGTGAGAGATTCAAAATACCAAGAAATAAACAGACACACACAAAGGTTTCCTGCCAAATCATCCCTAAGTCTATTGCTGTGCATCTGCCTGATGTGAATAATGGCAGGGTGAGGAGATCGTGCAGCACAGCCAAGTCCCAGCAAATTAAAACTGTTCTATAAACTTCCGTCACTCCTCTCTTCAGCAGCCTTACGCCAGCAGAGACTAACAAAGACAAACCAAAATTCACAGAAAGGTCTCCTCTTCCCCTCCTCCCTTTCCATTTCTCTCCTTTTTTTTTTTTTCTTTTTTTCCCATTTCTCAGCTAAGCTGATCTGTGCTCGCTCACTATCACAACCCCCCGCGGACACTGGTAATGGAGTGCGGGTGCTGACTTACTGCTTCGAAACAAGATTTCCTGAGATCCTTTGAGTCTGCTCCATACCCTCCCCGCCCCCGCCTGCTTTTCTCTCTCTGTCTCTCTCTTTTTGGAGAGTGGAGGGGAGCCTCTATAAATGTGAAAGGAACTGCACTACAAAGAATCCCCCGAGTGGCATATCCCAGCCCCAGGCGAAGCTGCTTGGTGCACTGATAGTCCTGCGTATCTGCTCTAGGACTCCTCTTTCTCTTCCCCTCCCTCTTTCTCTGATCAATCAAGGGCTGTAATCAGTTAAGGTCCAGCTTAACTGCAGTGTAAGATACACCAGTTAAGCAAAGCCAATGCCTCCAGGGTTCCCATCGTAAATACGGAGAGGTCATGGGGAGATGAAATAACCCTGATAAGTTCAGCAAGTGCAGGGCTAGCTAGGCTCGCACCAAACACTTAATAACTCGAGCTGGCAAAAGAATGGAAGAAAGGGAAAAATCAGAAGCGCTTCCTATTGCCATTTCCTCTGCTGCTTCTTTGCTCCTTCTCCCAGTTCCCTGCCTTCCTGGGGGGCTTGGTGCATTTTTTAAGGTGAGGGTTTCTCTTTTCACCTCACTCTAATGAATGAACAACCCAGCCCCTGGTCCTGTCTGGGGGCACCTCAGCTCAGTTTGGGTCTTCTGAGGCCACAAAAGGGATGAATATTCAAAGTCAGGACTTCTTTTTCCCTCACCCGTAGGAAAAATCACAGTTCCCGAATCCAAGCAAATGCCTTTTGCGGCCCAACATAGTGCCACGTGCTCTTCCTTCGGACTTCTCTCTGCTGCTAGGGAGCACTGTGGTATTTTCAAAGTCAGGGAGCTGCTTGTTTTTGCCAAACGTGAACCCCAAAACCCTCAGAGGATCCGAGCTTGAGGATAATGGAGCTGCATCCACCAAGGTGCAGAGTGCACTGGTGTGGAAGCATTAGTGTAAACAAATAGAAAAGAGAAGAAAGTGGGGATTCTTGCTGAAAACACTGGCTCTAAAAGAGGATCACCCTTACAGCTAGAATGTTCTCGCTCAAAAATATCTTTCCCTGTAGTAAAGCTTTTCCTTTCTCTCCAAAAATGGCCATTCTCAGAGACGGTCTAAGAAAAAACAAGCCCTTTGTACTCAGTATTTGTAATCACCTTCACACTAAGCTCACGCTGTGCTGGATCCAAACAGCTTATAGTTTCATCACGCAATGCTCGAAGAGGAGGCTGGGGACACTCGGCCTGTCCTGTGCAGGACAAGCTACTGTCGGCTTCCGTTTCTGAAACCCCAGAGCTCATTTCTGCCCCTCAGATGTGAGGAATCTGTCAGGATTCGGTCACCATCAAATCCTCCCCCAAATTCTACCTAGTCTTAATCCCGAACTCATGACTCTAGTTGAACACAACATGAGGTTTGGATCCAAATACCACTGCGTCGGCTCCCGTCTAATTGGACATTGGCCCACTAGGCATTACAGATAGGGAAAAAAAACCATGTAGGATTTATTAAAAACGAGGCAGACACACAAAGAGCAGAACAAAATCTTTAACCAGAAGCGATAAGAAAGCCCTAAAGGATTTGAGTTTAGATAAGTATCCCTCTTTGAGTCCTCCAGCTCTTTGAAAGCTATTTGGGCTGGAGTTTTCCTGTGGTGTTGTAGGTGCTTACTTAAGCAGGGGATGAGATTAATTCTTCCCTTTCCTGCACCTGGAGTCTGCCGAGGAGCAGCACAAACCTCGATAAGTTTGCAATGACTATTTGAGTAGCCATCACAAACAGGTAAAATGTCTGAACAATAAAGTATAAACGTAGAAGCTCCTGGGCTAACACATCATTAACTGCATTTCCTTCTTAGTTGTCTAGCACAATTTGATTTTGGCTGTGTCCGATGGTACTCCAAAATAAAATATTTTTTAGAATTATAATATGAAGCCACCAAGAAGGGATCTTGAGCATCAGAGTAGGAAAATGCCAATTTTTAAAACCTTGCTTTTCTTATGAACATCATGTACTGCCTTGAACTAAGTGATTTTTAAGAAGAAAAAGATATAGTGATGAAAGGCAGCTGTCTGCTGGCAAAGCTATGTCTGCGCTAAAGGGAAGGGTCATTACCTCATTAAACTTAAACCTCTTCCAAATGAAAACAGCAATACATTTACGAAGTGGGTATGTAAACCAGCACGTAGCTTGCTCTCCTGTACAAATGCAAGTGAAGAACTTTATACATTAACCCCACAACTCCTGGCTGAGCTACGAGCTCTCTTTTATGAAAATACCTTGATCAAAAGCCTCCCAAAAGTGCCACATCCTATAATTTGCTGAGTCGAGTTGTGCCCCTCACCCGTCCTCGCTGCGGGGCCAAGGGGAAGAGTGAAGGTAACACACCCTTGTATTACTTGAGCAGAGTTTTTAAGGCATCTCCTGCATGCAGAAGTTTAAAAGCACAGAAGCCACTGCTGATCCAGAGATAAATGGTGGAAAAGGGATTAGAGATACTTAGCGGAGGAGAGGGAAGACTCAGGAAGGGCTGATTATTTTAAAGATATGACTATTTAAAGATAATGATTGCATAAATTTAATTAATGCATTTTCATGCTGCAAATGGCCGTTTTGTAATTAATGTATCTGGCCTCGCTAAGCATGGGAGATCACATCTCCCAGCCCCCCTCCCCTTCTCAATTCCCCCCTCCGCCTCCCGTTTAATGAAAGACAGAAAGCAGATGACAGAAACAATTTGTCAGCCAGTACGGGTGTCAGATGCCTAATTGGTTGCGCTGAGTTAGTGGAAAGTAAAGGGGGAGAGGGTCGTGGCTGGGGAGGCTCTTTCCTCTTTATCCGAGGCTTCAGGGTGGGTGTCTGTATTGGGGGGGAGCGAGGGGGCGAAAGTGTTTCTTGCTAATTGATGGAGATTAGGACACAGATTGGCTGGGGCAGGGGGCGGGGCGTTTTTTTGACAAGAAGGGGACAGGAGAGGCTGGTTAACACCCGTGCAAACAAGCTGCCATATCTCACAATATGTTAAGTCCCGGCAGCGTTGACAACATCAACGGTTATCTCCCGCACTCCTCGCTCCTGCTGCACCCCGGTACCCTGGTCACGACTGCTGGGGGAAGAGCTTTGTGCACGGCTCAGAGGCTCTGAGCACGGCTCTCCCCGGTTTGGTTTGCACCCTCCGGCTTAGAGAGGAATCGGTTTGGGACCCCAGGGAAGGGGTACTGCGCCTGGGGGGATTCAGAGCTGAGGCCGTGGGCAAAGAAGGAAGACTGAAGCCTGAAAACAAGATCACTGCCTGGGTCTTACTTGCCCTAAGCCTTGCCCTGGGTTCAGACCACTGTGTCAGTGTTAGCACCTAAAAGATCCTCAGAAAATCTGCGTGTTCTGTCTCCTCCTGTCCTTGCCCCACTACGAGACTGACTTCAAAAACTGCAAGATTAAGCAAAACTGGAATTAACGTACATACCAGCTGGTGCCTGAGCTTTGTGGGTGCATTTGGGTCACTGGTAATAAAGCCCCCATCTGATTATTTCTCCCCTGGTCATAAAGTGGAGAAGAAAACCTCCTGTCCACACAAAAAGGCCCAGGAGTCTGGAGCTTTCTGTATCAGGGAGCCGAGGCTCTGAGCCCCTGAACCCAGCAAGAGCGTCCCGACCCTTCAGACGTCCCCCAAGAAAGCAGCAGGAGAGAGCATGCGCTATCCAAAGTCACACCTGTGTAAAAAGCAGAAACGTGTCTTATTTCTGCAACATTCTTTTTTCAAAGGTTTCTGTGACCTGCTTTAATGTATTTATCACCAGCGCTAGGCAGAGCAGGGCTGCCGCTTCTCACCTTACGAGTGGAAAAATGAGCCCAATAAAGGCTAAAACTTGAGACAGGGCAGAAGTTTATGGGGGAGCAGGAATTTGAACATCCCAAATCCAAGGTTGATGTCCTCATTCCAGACAGCCTCGCAAAAAGTTAAGCACAGAAATGAGGGGAACTTCAAAACATTAGTGCCATATGATGCTAATTGTTTGGCATATCTATAAGCCTTTCCCTGGCACATATAAGAAAGTTTTACAAAGCTTGGAACAGTTTTATCAGCTCTGTTTCACTGCCACACACAAAAAAAAGGTGATGGGTAGAGAGCCATGGGGAGAAAGAGCTAAGAATAGAAAATGTTGAGTTTCTGTGCTGGGCTCTGATCACATTTAAACATGCAGCCTGCAGTAATGAAAATACTACTAAGCTGCTGCATTATACTACAGGTCTCTCTATAAATGGCTTACAAAGGGTTGACAGGTGATGAACAAATGTAATGAAAAAGATAAACAACATTTTCTTTTAGATGACAGAAAGCCTTTCAAACAGCATAGATGAAAATGGAAACGGGTGAGGGATGCAAGCGCAAATACAAACTTTTGATCAAAAGATCAAAATGAAATCGAACACTGCAATTTGTAACAAAAAGATACTGAAAATAAAACATCCAGTTGCAATAGTTTGTCCCTTTATAAACAAAGGGACAAAAAAGACAATCTCCAGAGTGTGTTGAATGAAATGAAACCATTTGCTCTTTCCAAAATGGCCCAGCAGCCCGTCCCCCCGTCCCTAGTTGTCTCAGCCTTTCTGCTGCAGGGTGAGCATGTTACAGATACACGACAGGACCTGGTGATTTATAGCTGAAGCCATTCCCATTCCTGTTTGTGTTGCAATGACACAGAAGTGCCACAGTCAAGGAGCAGGTCTCACTGCATGAGACTCTACACAAACCAAGAAAGAAAATCCAAAAGCCCCCAAACACCGATATTTCAGATCCAGGGACGGGCCAGCTCCCTCTGGGCCTGGCTCGCTTTCTGCTCCCATCCCAAGAAAGCAAACCCAGAAGAAAAAGAAAGCGGGCGAAGGCACCAGATTCCTGAATCTATTCCCCTGCAAAGTCAAAACAGCAGGAGCCAAATCAGGTCCAACACTAAGAATGGAAAAAAGGGCCTAAGGTGCTGCAGGTAAAATGGAAGAATGGGAATTATTAATTAATCCCTTTCAAACATTCACTATGCACAGGCACTGAAGAAGTACTCAGCATTTACTCCATCCATAAACACAGCGTACTCTCTCCCCACACAACCCCCTCCCGGCTAGTCCTTCAGGCTCTCGTACGCACCTAGTTTTTGCTTTCTGGTTTATAAAATGCGAGAGTGAATGACTGGGTGGTGGAGCTCTGCCGGGGAGGAAGATGGTCTATTGTGTATTAAACAAATGCGAAATGATTACAAGCACCATATTGGCTGAGCAAAAAAGCAGGCTGTGGCGAGTTGTGCCTGTCACGTCACTGCTCCTGCTTGGCAAATAAGTTCTAATGCACAATTGGTATTTATTAGATGACATACAACAACTGTCTCATTAAATCAGGGCTTGAGCGTAGGCCAGAAGTCTTAATTTAAAGTGTCACCAGCTATTGAAATCAGATGGTTTAGGCAGGAGCGAAGTGAAGGGGAAAAAAATGGGGCCCAAAGAAGTAGGAAACAGCCACTGGTCCTAGCCCACCTTTTGAAATGGGTTGTGATTTCTATGCTGGTCTGGGCACTGGTTCAAAAAATATTTGTTCTGCATTTGCTTTCTCTACGTGCACTTTCAAACTCTCCCCCCCCAATAAACGGTTGGGCACCTTTCTGTGTGCTTTAAATGCAGCGTCGAAAGCAAAGGTTAATGCTGGAGATTGCATTCCAATTGAAAACGCGGCAACCGGTAAATTTGGTTTGTTTAGAGTGGAAATGCTTGAACTGCTGTAGATGGGTGGCGGGTGCGAGAGCGTGGGGAGGGAGGGGTGGGAGACGCTCCCTGCGCCCCGGCTTCTCTCCGGACAAAATTAAATTTCAAAGTTTAATGAGTTGCGAAGGGCGCTGGATTAAAAAGCCTGGTCCCTGTGCTGCCAAAACTGAAGCAGTGCGATGAAGAGAGAGAGAGAGAGAGAGAGAAAAAAAATCCCACCAAACCCAAAACGTCAGGGAACAGAGCAAGTGAAAAATGTCAGGGCAAATTGCTCTTGACAGTGTTAATATCTGCACCTCATAGCAATAATTACATGTAAATAAATAGTGAAATAGCTCTCAGCTGGAGTCTGTACTCTGAGTGCAGATGCCACTAACAGCCAGCTGGGGACCTTTCGTTCTTCGACTGCCGTGTTCCCCCCTTTCTTCCCTCCCTCCCCCCCATTTCATCTATGCCAGAGCTGAGAGAGCAATTGCTAGCGACTGCAGATCTCTTCACAGCCCTCCCCCCTTCCTCAGGGCACCGCGTTCGCTCCCTCTTCATATCACCCGCCCAGCCAGGGGCTGCTGTCAGGGAAAAGCACGTTGCTTTTAGCCCCTTGCCGGGCGAAAACAAGCTTTACTGGATTCACATCTGGCCATCGCCTGAGTAAAGCTGAGGGGATGGGAATGGCGTGGCTGACTATCCTTCCATCTCTGTGGGCTCCCAAAAATGTCAGGAGGGATGGAGCTATCTGTTTCAAGCACTGGGATTATGTTCTCCTTATCACCAAGGTTGACTATATTTCAAAAGGACACTGGAGAACATATGGTTTGGCATCAGGATGCAAAAAGATGCTTCGTTTCCACAGGAGACCCATCTCCCACTGCTATCAGTAGCATCCACAGAAATTTATAAGCCTGAGCTGGTGCCTCTAACCCTTGCCCGAGCACAAAGCGCGCTTCTACAAACCCACCTCGTTCCTTCCGAGGGCCTCACTGTGAAACTGCCGCGGCCCAAGCAAGGGGGGAAAAAGCTACTGCACCATCAGCATTGGCGGTGAAGGTTGGGCTGGAATCAACCAGCAGCTCTCCTGGTTCCCCAGGCTGTGGGGATTCGATGGCAGCCTAAGAAATCGCAAATGGCAGAGAGAGGGTAAATATCAATTGACTGTTCACCCTCACTTCCAGAACGAGACCTCGCATGAATGTAGCAGGGGTGAAACCCAAAGGAAATGAAGCGGTGCTTCACTCGGTGGAGAGTCAACCTGCGGGGCTCCTTGCCACAGCAGCAAGCTAAAGCTCCGTGGGTTGAACAGAAAACTGGATAAGTACTTGGCAGAAAGGTCCACTGAGGATTACCAGACAGACAAACCGCCTTTCTTAAGGAAATCCCCCGAGCTGAAAACAGTGAGAGGCCAGGAAAGTACCCCGTTCTTCATCCTCATGAGGAGTCTGCTTACAGTCGCTATCGGAGAGGACCCACTGGGCTAGGTGGAGCTTGGCCCCAACCACTGTGATTGTCCCCAAGCTCTCGGCAGCTCCAAGGGAAAAATTCCCATCATCTCCCGGGCACTCGGCTAACACGGCCAAAAGGCTGGGGCCATCTCAGTGGAGAGGGGGGAAGGGAGGACTCCAAAAATAAATGTACAACTGCACAGAAATACAGAATTACTAAATAAAACGCACTTTTACAGAGAAGGCCTTTTGGACTAGCAAAGGGCCCTGACAAAGTCTCAGGTTCCTACCTTCCATTTAAGCAGGATAAAATCTCTGTGCCTCCATTCTTGGAGATAACAACCTCCCCCGTGGTACCGTGAGGAAAAACACATCCCAGGATGATGAGATGCTCAGATATTACGATCAAAGTCTTAGCTAAAGTTAAGCTTATTACTTTAGCCCTATTCTCTTCCACTTGGTCAATTTATCTCTCTGTGCCCTCAGTTTAGCTCCCAGCCCTACAAGTCTGGGTCTAGTTGTGAGCCACAGAGCTCTGCATCCATCCAGCATCATCCGGCAGACCTGTGATGCTGACTCCCAAATGAAGCCGGCGTGTGCCCAGCCCCGCCGCCAAAAGATGCCATGCTCTCACGCGGACACAGCTCATTAGCCACTCCCTAATCAGCATCACTCCGGGGCCAAACTACTAGACCAAAGCAAATAAAAAAAAAAATTAACTTGCCACTGATAGGAGGGAGACGTTCCTACTGAACCACAGCCTTGTGTAAGGGAGAAAAGCTTTGAGGCCTTTCCTTTCGGCTAATGAAATTCACAACACCACCTCACACTGCACTGAGCAACAAACACAGCTCCATTATTTGGAAAACAAATATGTTCTTTAGAGCTTCCTGGTTGTCAAACACCTTTTTGTTTAGCTCAACAACTAATCCACTTATCGGAGGATAAAGCTGCCAGTGAATCACCAGTATGATAAAAGCATGCACAAAATTAGCAAAAATTTGCCTATGGCTCCTGCACATTCAACAAACACCAGCTAAGAGAAAAATGATTCCTTTTTTTTTTTTTTTTTTTTTTAAATAACTGAGATCCCCAGGAGAGATTCTGTCAGATAGCAGCTTTTATTTTGCTTGCAGTTTTTTTTCCCTCTCTCTCTCTCTCTCCATATAACTGAAGCACTGAGGCTGGGAGATGCTGGGAGCTGATATGAGATCCACAGAAATTGGCAGCATTTGAATAAGCAAGAGATGGAGCCGGGCAAAATTTTAATAAGGTTAGATTTTTTTTTTTTTTTAATAAAAAAAATAGTGCTCAGGCATTGGCTGCCTCCCTAGGATCTGGATGTTTTCCTCCTCGTGAGGCTGTAACACCTATAGGATGCTGGATTTATCCTTCCCTGCTCTGCAGTGTGTTTTGTAGCCCTTTGTGTTTATAGCCTCTGTGCATTCCCGCATGGTGGATCGACGTTAACTCTCCCTGTTACATGGACGGGGAAACCACTGCAGACAAAAGTAGTTTGCCAGGGTTGGGCAACCAAGTTAGCAGCAGGGCACGTGAGTCTCATGACTTCTAGGTCTCTCCTGCCACAAACATTAAACCATCTTCAAGAGTGAACTCTTCCACTGAAACCTCCGGCAGGACCTTGCAGAGCATTAACTGGGTAAATGGGAGGTACCTGCTCTCTGAAATTCACTCAGCTACGTAAACCCGGGGAATTTCTCCAGCCTGGATGTGTGCTGAGATGTTCAGGTGAGATTTCCAGCATTTCTGGAG
>KL269722.1:29276-39320 GCA_000699545.1 Podiceps cristatus | reverse complement strand
CTTCAATCTCTCAAGCCAGTCCCTGTGATTTTCCTATATCTGCTCGGCGAGCAGCTCCCCACCCTTTCCCCTGTGTGGCTCATGATTCCCTTTCAGGTACTTATGCCCTGAAATAAGATCCCCCTCATCTCCAAACTGGAGAGGCTTAAGGGCTGACTCCAGCTTACTGCGGCGAGCTAAGACCCTCCGCACCTTTGATCAATTTACTACTCACACACCCCAGGCCCCGCCAGGGTTTCTGATCTTCAGCCCCCGCTGTAAATTGATCTCGTGCACGCCTGTCTGATGCAGGCAAGAAGCAGCATCTTGCGGCAGGAGGCCTTGCCGCACCCAAGCCATCTTCCCTCGCGTCCACCACCGCGCAAGGTGGAAACCCCCGCGTGGCATGCACCCCGCAACATGATAGACCCCGTTATTTATCTGTCGCACACGCAGCTCTATCTCCTCGCCTTTGCACTTCCCACACTCCCCATACACTTACAGAAGCCCCTGCGCAGCCCCGTAACCCCAAACTGCTGAAGGACGTATGGCACAACCATATACTGCTCCCCGCTCCATACGCGGTGCATCAAGAGAGCCGGGTGAGCTGAGGCAACACCCCAACTCTCCTCCACCTCCCACAAAAGACCAGCACAGCATCCCTTTAGGGTACATCTCCCCCATAAGCCCCTCCTGATGCTTCAGGGCCTAGAGGCGCTTCTGAGCAGCCCCCCAGGATGCTCCAGAGATGGATACAGCCCCCAAAGTCCTCCCTGTCCTCTCAGCCCCCAAATGTCCTGCTTGCAACCTTTGCTCCAAGCTGCTGTAACCCGTCCATCGGTGATCCCAGCAGCTGGCTGGCCTTGGGATGGAGCTTCCTGCACACATAGATGGTGAAGACAACAGAAAATAAACCCTACTGAATAATGACCCCTTTCAAAAATGCATCCATCAGCTCTGAGAAAGCAGGAGGTCACGGCATATCCCCCTAACACAGAATTACTTGAGCAACGGAGCATCCTGGGTCCATCTTCAGCGTGTAATGTTTCCTGAGCTGGGGCAGGGTTGAGGCTCACAAGGAGAGCGATGGACCTGCGTATACCTGCATTACACTCTCCCACCTCCTCTCCCAGCACGGTATCTCCGCTGTTCTGTCGCACCCACTGAAGTTAATATACTTTCCACAACCTCTCTTTGTGGAAAAACACAGGCAGGCAGGTTGGGGTCAGTGCCTGCTCTGATGTAATTTTTGCAATGCAAAAATCCACTTGCTGTAGATTTTTCCTATCATAGATGGCTTTTCGCAGCCAGGGCACAGCTGGAGCACAGCTGTTTCACCGTTGCTAGATTTTAACAGGCACACACAATGCATGGGCACACACACTGGTGTGCGCATACAGGACGTGCACGCAGGACATTGATGCCCTTGTTCACGTAGGCGTGCAAGAGCACACGTGCATGCCCCTGCCTCTGAATCCTGATTATTCCTTTTCTTGCGCTCCTCCCTTTTAAGCTTCCCTTCTATCTCGCTTCCCTCATTCCAGGGCTGCCTCTCCCCGCTGAGGTCCCTTGATTCCTCTCGCAGCTCAGCACCAGCTCCCCAGTCCCTGGGTTATTGCAGCTCTTCGAGCCACGCAGCGAAACACTCGCCTCTGAATGCCAGAGGTCGCTCAGAAATGCCTGTCACCAGGCTGGATGCTGCATTAATTGCTAATCTCTCATTTTCTCTATCTGCCCTGCCTGCCTTGTCTCGAGTTCCCTTATTAATCATTGAGCAGGGCAAATCCTGCATTTGAATGCTCCAAGCCTGTGTCTCCCGGCCAAGTCCCTCTTACCCTCCCTGGTGCGGAAAAGAGACAGGACCCAGAGGAGAGGTGGTTCGGCAGAGCCGGAAGCCCCACCAGTCCTGTCTGGATTTCAGGATTTACAGCCCCTGCAATGCCTGTTCCACCCACCCAGCTTCGGCTTTGCTCCCACCACCCCGCACGTGGGTAGCGAGGACTGGGTGGGAAGGGATATTTAAAGATTTCTGGGTACAGATTTCCGTGTCTTCACCCTGGGTGTCTGCTCCCTGCTCCGACGTCTAGGGGCTTATCAGACGCTTTCACACCTCCCTGCATTTCTTCTTCCTGCTGTCATTGGTCTTGTCATTCTCTTTTTTTTTTTTCCCCCTGTATTTTTTCTCCAATTTTCTCCTTATTCCCCTTTCTCCCCATTTTGTCTGCTTCTGATACTTGAGTTGACAAATAGAGCAGCGCCACAGGGACTGATCCTGGACCCACCAAAGGGGTCTACCCACAAAGCTCCTATCGAATTCGAGGCTCAGGAACCAACCGTTTGCTCCGAAATTCTTCAATGTTTTTAATATTTTAATAGGTCAGTAATACACACAGAGAACAATGTCTGGAGTGGAAATCACATAGGAATAAATGTGATCAGTGCCACCCGGAGCATAAGAGTTAGGGTTAAGGTAATAAGATGCTGCCTTGTTTGCTTCTAATTAGTTTTCAATGAGACCCAAGGATCCGATCATGGAAACTCATGAAACCTCAAGATTGACAGCAAGTGAATTGGTGCCGCAAATAGGAATTTCCCCCTTCCCTCTCTGCTTCTTCCCTCACAGAAACAGTCATTAGGAATCAGGCAAATAAATACGTATCTATTTTCACATGAGAAAAATGTTCCATCCTCCCCTTTTCCTGATGCTGGGAGCAGGGGCGTCTAATTGACAAGAGCAGATGGGCTTTGTTTGGTTAAATTAAAAAAAAAAAAAAAAAAAAGAAAAAAAAAAAAGTAAGAAACTTTAGTGGAAAAAGTACCAGCTTTCCTGGGACACATAGGTTAAAAGTTTAGAGAGACGGGGCTGCATTTGACACCGAGCAAGGGAAAACGCCAACGCAGTCTCGGCAGAGCCAGCTTCTCCCAGAGAGAAACCTGCAGCTCCCATGCCCCCCTCCCATCCCCCTGGCAAAAAAAAGGACACGGATTTTAGCACGTGTTCACCTCCTTCTCCAAAATTCCTGCGTGCAAACTGCCACAAGGTCACGGGGAGGCTGAAGACTGAGAAAGAAACAGGGTGCGAGGAATAATTGTGACTCAGAAAAGGGACAGCAGCCACTTTCTGAAGGGCAGAGACTGCGTTTGAGGGAATCATGGTCCTCTGGAGAGATGGGGCTGCGGGGGGAATGCGCAGGAGGGAGCGTAGGGGGAAGAGGGCAGAGACCACATGGGAAAAAAAACAGGAGTGGAAAAGGAGGGTGGGAGAATGGGGAAGGAGAGATGGAAACGGGAGGTAGAGGAACCCAGGAGGCAAGGTTAAAGAAAAACCCTCGTGTGGGGTGGCACCCAAGAGCGTTAGAGGTTAAAGAATATTAGAAGAACATGTTCCTACACTAAGATAAGCCGGAGAAATGAATCCTTATCCGTCCAAAACCAACCCTTTAAAATTCGAGCGAGAGAAGGGTCTCCTTTCAGGGAAACGGGGAATCCTTAATGCTTCCTCCCTCAGCAACTGTAATGCCAGGATGTTCCCAATCTGCTTTGAGGGATGGAAAGATTAAGAATAATAAAAAAATTGCAATAAAATATGTGTGAACGAGGGGGTAATTGTGGACAAATGCAGCATTCAAATTCATTTTTCAGCTCTTTTACACACCATTTCAATCTTATTTTCTGCTTGTTAATGAGATCTTGTTGGTTGGGGTGGGCACGGCTGCCCAGTATCGCTTGGGTAATTGCACATAATTTTCTCTCTACTAGTGATTTGCATCAGATTTTTTTTTTTCTAATTCTTTGCTATTTAAACCCCCTCCTCCTTTTCCCCCTCCCCCCCAAATCTCACCCTCTCCTCCCCCTCTTTCTTCCCCTCCCCTTCTCCTGGCCCAGCAAGACTCATTTTGAATGCTTATTATAGGCACAGTGTCTCCTATTTTTTTTAAAAGGAAACCGTCCCCAAAAAAAAAAAAAAAAAAAAAAAAAAAAAAAAAAAAAAAAAAAAAAAAAAAAGGAACCAGACAGAAGGGATCCGTGTCACTGAAGGAAGCAGCGCTGTCTCGGTGGAGCCAGACACCGCGATGCTTGCTCCCCTCTCGCCAGCTAACATCATGTCCTTCCCAATTGCCAGGTTCCCCCCCAAAAAAAAGGGCTCAGCTGTCTCCTCTCACACTTCTGCCAGGATCAGTGTGCTCCTGACAGGGATTCAGATGATCTCTAATCCCGCCCCAGTGAGCCTGAGGAAAACATTACCCTGGACGGTGGAAGAGACTGGAGCCCTGGGATGATGTCAGGAAAAACAAAACTGCCACGGTTGTGCAGACTAAGAAGGTCCCTGAGTTTAGAGCATAAATCTGTGGGCAGAGCTTGACCTGTGGCCTCAAGTGTCCCTCCAGGAACACTATCAAGAAACAGTGATAACCCAGAAACTGTAAAATCTGACTCCAATCTTCAGATACTGCCATTACGCTGGGAATGAATTTGCTCATGGAGCAAAAAAGCCACCAAAAGCCCTGAGAAAATTAAAGCAACAAATATGAGATGGTGAACGAGTTTCTCTTGGCTCTTCATATTTCTGGAATTGACTTAATCTCTGGGTGATCCTATGGTTTTGTTAAAAGATTCAAAGGTCTCAGAAACAGCATTTTATGAAACTATAGGAAACATCTGACTCTTAACTGTACCTTAATATGTTTCTCCGGGTAGACAGGGGCCACCTGCAACCAACTAATGATCTTTTGCTTTTGAATAACCTCTTGCAAGACCCCAGTATGCTACAATGAACGGTCAGACACATTTAAGGTACAGGCCTGGATCTGAAAGGGCAGCAGAAATTTTAGGAAGCAAAGCAGTAGACAAAATCCTCCCCCCCCCCCAAAAAAAAAAAAAAAAAAAAAAACCAACATTAAGACATTTTAAAAAGCAGAAGAGGTGCTAGTGATGAAAGCAGACCAGAAAACCATGTGCCCCTACGTCTGTGCTGCTTGAAAAGCACCCAGGGAATCTCCCATCATCACAATGGCGGAGGCACAGTCAAATGTGGCCCTCCCTTTTCTCTTTGGGTTGCCATGTAAGGTACTGCTTAATTCACCTTATTTCTCCCACCTCAGCCCGCACTGCAGCATACACCTTTCTTGAAGGACTGACAGATGCTGATCAGGACATAACTGGACTTAATACTGAGTTTACCACTGTATTGGGTCACGAGCCTTATCCCAGCCTCAGTGAGGGGCAACACTCAGCAGGTCTGAACTTCAAACCAGACGAATGCAAAGTTTGTTTTTGCTGCCAGCGTGAAGCATGACCTGGCGAAGGATGTCTTGGTGCCCGGCCTCGTTCTAGTTGAGGTTGATAGGTACTCTCAAATAAATGGGAAATGATTCCTCTGTGGGATGAAGATGAGTTGGAAATATTTATGATGTATTTATGAAACCCCTTCCACCCACGCACGTGCTTGGTTTATAACCCACTCGTTTGAGAAATGATGAGACCGAAGCTCTAGGCTCTAGCTCTGTATGCCTGCTAACTGGTTACGCACTCTTCATATTTAAGTTTGCTTCAGGCCTCGATATCTTTGCTAAGTTTTGGCACAGGCATTAATGCCAGCCTGGAGGCAGTTACGAGCCACTGAGTCAGCCCAGCTGAATCTGTGACAGCTGCTGCTAACCCACGCAACCTTCAGGGAGCAACGGGGACCTCGCTCCTGCATGTTCTTGCTCCCCAGTACTGAGCTACTTTCTGATAATCCGCGACCGCTGCAGCCACCCAGCGCATCCTGGCAGACGCAAGGTCACTCATCTGGCTGCAGCTGGACAGCCTGTGAAGTTCCCTTTGTCAAACAGACAACACTCAGAGCAAGACCTCACTCTGATAAAGGCTGTCCCAGCACGAAACCATCGCAAATCACTGCTCGGGTTACCCTGAGGTCTCTCACTAAGGTCTGGGAAGGAGTACGACATGAGAAAACATGCTAGGTGGTGGTTTAAGTCATGTAGGACTATCCTTTGCTCAACCAAGTTGGTGTTCTTGTATGAAGTGTCACGAAAACCATCATCATGGGATGAAGTAGCTGAAGACAAAAATTCCCAGCTGACCTCTCACTCCTCGGCAGTCTCAGGTCTGGAATAGAGGCAGAACAGCCTCTAAACTGAGGAAACTGCATGGGAAATGCTTTGGGGATCCAGCAGCGAAGATGGACAGGCACAAGGCTTTGTGCGCTACAGGCTGGAAAACAGCAAGAACCACGGCCATTTCCCACGTGAAGCCTGGGTAAAACTTTCAGCAGTGTCTGCTCTTTCTGTCAGGAGGTGGAGGACTAAAGTGCATGTGTGCGTGGGGGGACCGAGCCCACAGAGGCCAAACGTAATCCCCTTTTCTCTGTTGTGGGAATGGAAATGCCAAGCTTCTCCTCTAGAATTTCAGCTGCCAGCACCGAGCCCGTCTGGTGGATTCTGGCCGGGACACCCAATCCTGGGGTAACTGGATAGCGTGCTGAGCGGCAGCGAATGCTGGGAGCTCTTGGCCAGGCTGGCCCCCAGCTCCTTGTCTAAACTGCAAAGAAATCTCCCTCCTGCTGCTGCTAAGGTATGAAACCAGAGAACTGTCTGTTTGCAGCTCAGACAAATTGCCATCATTTTAAGTTCCTTTTTTTTTTTTTTCCCCTGTCTCCTGAACTCCCTCCTTCCCTGTAGTTGATATTTACCCCTGCAGAGAGCAACCAGATACCACAGATAGCTGAACAGGAGGATGAGAGGGTTGATGTGCAATGGGTTTTACCTGTAATGCCGTGGAATAGCTGAATTACACCCAGATATGTTACGCAGAGCATCCCATATTGAGACCTCACAAAACTTTTACCCACCCCGCTACGTAAAAGAAGACACTTCTATGAGTTCCCATTTGTGCCGTTAGGAGTATTTCTTGCATCCTTCCACTAGGAACAGCAGAGGGCTTAGAAAGGCAGGAAGGTAGCAAGGTAAGTGAATATAAAGCAGTCATAAAATAGCCTGCGTTAGCCTTTCTATGCACAAAAGAAATAGAAGAATTTATATGCTGATAGCTTGGCCCTCACATGATTAAAAGCATTAGGAAAATGGGAATCTCCCCTTCTTGGGGGTGCAAAGCTCTCTTTTCTTCAGGACTGCCAGATAATGTATCCTCTCTTTCCCATACAAAGGGCTTATTGGCTCAGGACTCTATCTTCCCCTAGCCCGAGCCTGGGGGCAGGGTAATTTGGGATAGGGATAAGCAGAGAAAAAGCCTTGGTCTGGTCATTTCAATGAGCCTCTGATTTAGCGAGTGGGACTAGTAAGTAGATGAAGCTACAGAAATGGAAATTGCATGATGGACTTGTATATGTCTAGTGCTTGTGCAGCTTATCACGTGGATCTTATCCTTAACTTATTCTATGGTGCTAAATTGCACTCATGATAATCTGAATTAATCACATGCCCCGGACCATCTAACCTGCAGTCTGCCTTTGAATTCCATACTATACGCTCATCTCCCAAGCCCAGTGCTATTAGAAATCCCTTGTCAGAAAGATGTCTCCCTATTTTCCCCCCAAATAACACTATTTGAGGCAATATTCAGCCTCATGCCAGTCACACTTCTACGTTTTCTATCTTAGGACCATTCAAAGCTAGAAGTGAGATTTTTTTATAGCATTTCAGAGAAGCTGCAAAATTTCCCTCTTTCCATTGACACTCAATGTTTGTTTTCACACTCGAGAGATCACAAGCTATTGGACCTTAAAATCTATCTACCTCTCTGACGTCCCGTTTATTGGACTCCTCTCTAAACAGTTGTAGCCTTTTCATTTCAGATGCCTACCTAATTTCTCCCTGTAGTTTCAAGTTATTTTGCACTTCCTGTCTTAAACAGTGTTACTGGTCACTCTGAAACAACTGCTATAGCGCACTTCATACGTCTCCCCGTTTCACAAGTGACTGAGAGCAGAAGTAAAACATATTCGGTACCGCTCCAGGATGGCAGACACCACAGAATACAAGTCCTTGCTGTTCATTTTCAGTGTACAATATGTGCCTTGTTCCACTTAAAAGCAAACGTGCATTTGGAAAACAGATTACATCAAGTAAAGCAAAGAGAAGGTTAAGGGCTGTCTCTAATGAGGTGACAGAAAATTAGAATTCTTATCCCAGGATAGTGACAGAGGGTGGGCTGTATTCTCAGGTGGCGTACATCCTGGCATCTCCACGGACTTCAGTGGACCTCACCAGCTGAGAACATAAATCTGCTCCCATAACACCCACATAGCACAAGCTTTGCTCTCTCTAGACCCGCTGATGGAGGAGGCTTTAACCTCTCTGCACTGCTTCTCTGTCAGACGCAGCACTGAAAGCCACGCACACAACTGGCAGCAACCTGATCAAGCCTGGGACGGGGCCTGTCGGAAGGCAGCTGGGCCGAGGCTTGGAGCACAGATTCCAGGTCACGGGCGCTCTATTCTGAGCTCAGGCAGGGATTTTAAAATCTGTGTTACATGGGGAGGCTGTGGCTGTTGCCTGGTAAACTTAAAATACACATGCTCTGTTCTTTTACACAAACAGATCCGTGTGAAATGTATCTTTCCTCCTTTAGAGCTTGCCTACATCTCTTCTTCTGACCTTGTGGAAAGCTTTAGCAGAATTGTGTTTCTCAAAACTAAATCCCAGATGTACATCCCTGTGTTCTGAGGAAGCTCAGATCCACGGCACTTCCATGAGTAAGGCCTTTCCATGTTCCAACCAGACTTGAACAAGCTGGCTTCAGCTGATTTCTAGAGCAGTCACCCACAAATCATGGACTACCTCTAAAGAGGCCCTGCAAAAACTAACTAAACATGTCAAGCCTGCTGCCATTAGGCTGAAATCCACAGTCGAAGGGCCCATACCTGCACGGAATTTTTTTTGGAGGGCTGAGAGGACAAACACCAATGCTCTAGGTCCTGGTGTTTGCGACTACAGTGTGCTACCTGAATATGAGAACTAACAGGATACAAATGCTCTGGCAGTAGAGTGCTGAGCTCAGGATAGAGATACTGCCGATAAACAAATGAACTAATTGCTTTAACTAGGCTTCCTCCAAGAATTTGTGACAATAACAACTCCCTTGTTAACCATAATACACTGTGATAGCCTGAAGCTTGCCTTGCTCTCAGAGGATCTGAACCAGCCAAATACTGTCAGCCAAAGAAAGAGAACGGAAGCAGGTCACATACCTGTGGAGAGAGGCCATTGCTAACAGGATTCATGTGGTTGGCAGGAGCTGCAGCATTCATGAAACTGTCCGAGTAGCTGGAGAAGCTGTGTCGGGCCCCGTAGGCAGAGCCAGTGTCAGCAGCGGCGGCTGCGGCAAGCCCTCCCTGGTGCATGGTGGACGGCGGCAGGGGCTGGGGTCTGTGTACAGTGCTTCCCCCGTCTGCGGAGAGAGCGTTTACAAGTAAACGGTCACGGTGTGTCACAGCCAGGACTGCGCAAAGCGTGGCCTGATGGTTTGACTATCCTGATCTCAGCTTCTGGGTCCCACCATCTCTGGGCTCCATGTGAACAGAAGCATTTCATGTGACAGCTTACGCACAGCACAAAATATGCAAACCTGGGATGAAATATCTGAACTTTCTCTTAACTTTCCCTCAGACAGAAGCCGTAAATTCCTTTGTAAAGGCCAAGGCCAAAGCCAGCTGGAATTAGCAAAACTCCTTCCACTGTGCCCCAGTATGGAGTTCTATCCAGAACGAGGGATCACCTATAGGATACTCACTTATAGTGATGTGCTCATCCTTGCAAGGCTGAGCAGAAGAACTACAGTCATGAGAGACATTGACACAGCGGAAAGGACCACGAGACAGGGGAGAAAACTGTGAAGTTTCTATTGACTTGAGGAAAAAAATGATCTTCCCAACTAAAGGAAAACCACTTATGTGTTACAAGAGCCTTAGTGGGATGTGATCAATCAGACAGGGAAGGGACGATGGGATGATGTAGGGCAAGAGAAGAGGAGCAGTGCAGGCCAACGGGTGCTCACCTTGGGAAATGGTGGTCGTTGGGTAGGTGGAGTCCGGCAGCTGGTACG